>AUVH01045294.1:0-13129 GCA_000443045.1 Phytophthora x cambivora | reverse complement strand
CCCCCTCGCAAGTTTTCGCTCTCAGCGATAGACTTTAGCGAGCGAGGTACACTTTCGCCCATGTTACAAAGGCAACTGAAGGTAGCTGGAGGCACCTGTACATTCATGCAACCTCTAGTGCCTCCTGCCGCAGCATGGCCGCCGACAGGGACATGCCGTTGCGGCGCACAGCCACAATCCAGTTAAGCCTGTCGGCTCAGCGTCATCTGAAAGAGTTTTATCGGACCGTAACGCGCGGTAACGCTTCATATTCGCTGTTTTGGGGCTGCGTTGCAACCTTATGTTGGACTGTGTGTGATGAAGAACACTCTGGTAATTATGTACAGTCATTACAGCAATAAGTATGTATTCATAATTAGTCTAGGACAGCCTAATTCCTGTTGCTCGAAAAACGAAGATTCATAATTAGTCTTTCCTCAAAACTTCAAAATTAGTCTGTCAAAATTGGGCTCGTCTTGGCGAAGTGGTTTTTGCCTGCTCCATTCCCACGGCCCGGGTTCGATGCGGAGATTAACCGGCATAGCCTAGAGACGCAAAGCGCTAGAGATGGATTTCTTTCTTTCTTTCTTTCATACGATAAGGGTGGATTGGTGTCGTCAAATGAGCAGGCGGTTAGACCATTTTTCAATTGCTTTCGTGTTTTTTAGTACCCAGTTTTTCCCCTTTATTTTCATAACCAATTGGGTGCTTTTCCAAGGCTGCTATTCTAGAGCTGTAGCGCGGTAGCTATTCAATTTCCGTACCAACCATGTGGGGTTTATAGTATTCAGCACGGGTCATTTCAGCCCCAAGAACCAACCGGAACTTTGTATAATGACGACTATCGTTACAAGTGGCTCAATTGGCAGGGGATGTGACCAGCCATGAAGTGGGAAGCGTTCACCAAAGCCCCGATTGCAGCTCTCCAATGCATTTTTGATGCACCCCCGTTGGTCATGAGTCGTTCATGAACATCCCTTTACGCCATTGCTGGCGCAAACTTTACCAATACACTTCAAGGCCTTGAGTTGCTTGGCATTCACGATGGAACTACTATTGCGAGCGTAATTTCAAAATGTACCCTGGCCAATTGGCCATGGCTGAAACGCTTGTACATGTACATGACGCTTCTAAAAGACCTACATAGTAACAAGCTTGGTATGGATCGAGCATATTGCACGTGTTGCAAACAACCTTCTTTTCGTTGTTGCTGGTGCACTATTCAACAAGTCGATAACAGGGCATCGGAAAAACCAGTGTACACTGACGATGTTGCTGCTGAAAGGTAAAACAGAGGTTGCCTAACGTGAAAATAAGACCGACTTTTCGAGCGAAGATAGAGGCAAAATATCGATGCTTCAAGAGCTCGTAATGACGAGATGAAAGGGTTTCTGGTAATTGTATCTTCCAGATGCAATAACCGGCCTCCAATGCAATGAAATAAGCGCACTTCGACAATTATCCAGTACTTTCGCACATTGGCTGTTTTCTTTTGGTAATCTCCGATAGGAAACGACAGGCTGGGGAAAAGTCAAGTTCAACACTGCAGCGTTAACTCTGATGAAGTACTCAGACCCACGGTGGAATTCCCTACACGTTGGGACAGCGTGCATTGGCTAGAGACATGCGGCGGTGTTGGGTGGTAGCTGCTCCACAGCAGGTGGAGATCGCCTGTCTTGTGGGAAGATGCGTTGTCGACCAGTAGCATAATTCGACGGCCTATCGCAGACCAACACCACGAACCCTCTCTTGTTCGTTATATATGCCTTCTCATTAGCTTGATAGTCGAAGCCAAGCTGCGTCGCTGACGTCTTGTTCAAGCAGTGATGGGTTTTCGAGCGCCTGAGATACAGGATGCCTCCCGCCGCCTCCATGTTTGCCAACATGCACGCCCCCAGCGTGAGGAATAGGTTATTCCCAGTGTCCGGCTTCAGGCTCCGGAACGCGTCCTCGACAGACGCTGTGAGAGCGACGATGCCCTACTTTGGTAGCCGATATTGAATGATCTGCATCGAAGCAAAAAATTCCAAGTCAAGGCAGTTGAGCACGAGCCTGATGTTACATCCTGTGCCCACCGCGAACACTTCTGGGTCCGTTGGCGACACATGCGGTTTCGCATTGTCTTGGCGCACGAAAATATACTGGTGCCGGTCCTTTCTTGGCCACTTCGCTTTGATGACTGGAAACACCTTTGTGATGAGGTAGTGCTTGGATACATTCTGATCGACCGAATCGATGTTGCGTGTACAAATTTCCCCTTGGCTATATTCTTACTTCACCGCTTAGCTGCATAATTCGCAGTGAAAGACCACATTCCAATCATTCCATCCCATCCCTGTTTACGATCCGGTTCGTACCTGGCGAGTAATACAAACAGTATTAGAGGTTAGTTGTAGACCCAACTTATATATATATGGAGGTTTACCGGGGGCGTGTTAGTCCAACTAGAAACACCGTCTTGGGAATAAAGCGCTTGCTCTTCAAGGCTTGTGGCAGGAGCTCTTCGTCTTCAAAGACGAGGTATGAACGCCTGTTGCGGTCGGCATAGACCATTTATTACCCACATACACTTCATTATGCAGAAACTCAAAGCGTAAAGTTATATCATCGATAAACGATATCGCATGGTCGACACGACTGAGCTTGTATTCACTTTTCAGCGCCGGCTTGATGAACGGCGGTCGGTGCCTGATCATCCCAACGCTCACAGCTTGTCGTTCAGGTGCTGTGACATACCCGAAGCGGCAGCAACGCGCCGCTCCACAGCTCTTTCCCCAACGGGAACAGCCGCCAACGTTGCACACACTCGTTATCGATTCTTGAGTTTCCTACCGCAATTCCACTTTATCCGACTTCACCACTCGCCACCAGGGACACCTGCCTCCACTGCGGCAGTGTAGCGCTTCCAGATAGTGCTCACTGTGGTCAACATGAAAAATACGGTAGCATATGCACGACGGTGTAGTTCTCTATTGTTGCTTAACTTGAGAAGCTCATCGATGATGACTCAGCACTCCATATCCGACAGGTTGGTCTTCGTCATGTTTTGACAGCGCGAAACGAAGCAGTTCAGGCGTGGAGGGTGGTCTCATGATTTTTGCTGGTGACTAGGGTCGGTAAAATGGAAATGGCGAGGGCTACATGAGTCTGTTTGGTTTGAAATTGGTGGAATTAGAACAAAGCCACCAGGGTTATTTTTTAAACCACACCACAGCAGCAGACGACGCATGGAAGCGACGTTATTGGTATGAATGACTGTTTCCGGTGATCATTTCCGACCAAAGGAAGTACATCACTATGCTGAGGACGGCCGTTAACCAAACTCTAAGTAATCGCTAGATTGGCGCAATTCAAAAGCATGTTATAGTGCAACCTTTGCCAGCATCTCTCTTTGATTGATAGGCCAAGTTTCAGCTATGAACCCAAGGTCACTAAGATGGGCGATAAACTGTTGTGCTTGATTGGCAGAATATATCAGCTTGTATTGAACGATCGTTCCGACGATACTGTCGTTGCCACAGTCCGAGCCACTTTTTCTCAAGTCGACTCAAGTTAAGATAGTTGCCGGCATTAATTCATCACTTGCCTTGTGATGCTTTTCACGGTTGAGAGAGCGTAGCGACTGTACCCATTCTTATAGTCTTCTTCTAGCTTCGTAGGCCGAGCGAGAACAATGTATGAACCAAACTAGTGGTGGTAATTGCGCACGTGCAGCTCTGCTCGAAAATGACCTACGGTGGAATGTTGACGATCTTCACTTAACAAGTTGTCCCCCGCCAAGTCCACACACCGGTGCAACGTGTAAAAGTACCCCGCTGCTGCCACAGCTTCTGCAAATATTTTAATGCGAATTACTTTAGGCGTTGAGGTTCCGTTTCCATGCCATTGAGCTCTGTACAGCCGTCCGGATTCTTAAGGTAGGCAACGCACTTGACCAATACCAGTACAGCATTTCTCAGCAGCCGGGATTATCGCTTGTTCAAGGCTGCATTCAAGACCAAGCAGCTTCGATGGGTCTACAACAAGCTGTTTGATCTGGCTTCTACCTCGCCAGATCCTTACGCCGTTGACCAGCTCAAAGCTATGCGATGGGGCGCCGACGTCATCATTTGCGTGTCCAACATGCAAATTTAGTGTTCATCACAAATTATAATCTGCAAACCCAATTATGCCTTATAATCTTAATGAGAGGTACCGGGTGTCAGAAGTGGTAGTACCGGCTGTACGTTTGTGAAGAGAGCAAATAGAGGGAGTGAAATGCGGGTCAGTTGTGCGACAAAAATGTTCAGAAAAAGTAGTTTTGTACCCAAAGTATAACTGTACATTCACGCACGGTCAGTACCGCTTGGTTTAGTCGGCTGTGGTCGTCTGATTTTGTATGGAACACGTGGTACAACACTTATTGTAAGCACCTAGATAATCCGCATGGTCAAAATGTTGGCAAACGATTATGAAATATAATATGGGTTTCGCTACATGTATGTACTCACTACGTATACATGTACCCCTTATGTGACCACTGCGGACCCACAATTCACGTCTGGTAGTGAAATGATTAACCCTTTCACTGCCAGCCAAATCCATCAAGCTTACATGTCCGCAGTGGTCCTCTAATAATAGAACGAGACACCCCTGATTGGCTTAAATTCCTTCGGTTAGAGTAGGTGTCTGAGTTCACCACGACTTCAGGACCGCGAAAGACCTCTAAATGCACATCCCCATCGCAGTACCGTAGAACCCGCAATAGCTTGAGCTCACCAAAGTTTGGTCTCGTATTGATAGCCACTCAAGTATCACGGGAAACTGTCATTTTGCATTCTTCCTGCAGCAAGAATGGGCATTGCCGACCTACTGAACGTTGACGACGACAGCGCTGACTAGGAGTTCGAGACGTCGCCACAGACGAGGAGAGCGACGACGCTGGGGTCTCTACGGCGAACGACGAGGAGAGTGTGGATGCGGAGGCAGAGGCAGAACCAGCGGTAGTCGTGCCTCTGGCAGCAAAGCGCAGAACCGGCAATGCCTACATCGACAGCATCATGCAAGACAGCCGCCTCCATATCGTCCGCGAGCGGGAAGTTCGTGCGGTCTACAAGAAACGTGGTGAGATTGGTCTTTTCTCGCTCTTCTTCACGCGTGAGTTCCGTGACTCTCTGCGAACAGGGACTAACCAAATGCTAAAGGAGAAAGGGAAACCTGAGGCCACTGTGTACGAGTTGGATGTTTACATTGGTTTAGAGATAGCTATGAGCTTCAATCCCGTCACAGAAATGAAAGTTCTTTATTTCCAGAAGATTTTATGGACCAATCCGATTTTTCGTCAACAACGGCACGAAATAGGTTTGACAGTATTCGAGCACGTTTTCAGATTCACGCCCCAGATAGCGTGCCAGTTGATAGGCGTGAATAAAGACTCTTTATGGCGCAGTCGTTGGCTAACGGCCCAGATTCAGGAGAAATTCGCGGCAGTTGCTGTTCCGGTCGGTGCCGTTAGTTTGGATGAGAATCCAGTGCGCACGAAGGCGCGGTCGGGCGCTAGGACTTTCATGCCGTCCAAGCCCAGCAAGTGTGGAGTGAGGTTTTATGCGGTAGTGGGGTGAGAGTGTTTGTACGCATACTCACAGAGGTCGACAGCATCGAGGACCCAAAAAAAACACAACTCGGTTAATTTTTGGTCATTTTTTTGTCAGATTTGGTCAGCATGTGCATCTCAGCGAGCTTTATTTACGCTGAAACCCACGAAGATTATGGGCTTCTTCACCACACAGAACAGAGAGAAAGATAAATAGACCTAGCCCCATGTCTAGTTTTGGCGCATCGTTCGTCCCCATTGTGACTGTATTTAGTAATACCCTTCCCAATATGATAGTGTTTAAATATCGATTTTAAAAATAAATCGCCGTCATGTATAACCTAAAACGGAGCTGATAGTTGTGCCGCCAGTCCAAGAAGCGACAGTGATTAGGAGCTCATCGCCTTCGCCCAGCTACACTTGGTCTAACACGAGCTTGACCGACACGGGCTTGAACGACGACGACTGGAAGATGCGCACGCTGTTCGAGGTCGTTGGCGCCATCATGTGGTGAGCAGCACTACCGCATCAGATGTCGGCTAGAATTCGCGCGCCAATAACGCGGGTGGGTGAGTGAGCACCTTTGAGCTGCTGCAGACAAAATCCCGGTGATCATTCGCTGCTGCATGTATCTTCCCCGTCGATCACCTCCTCCAACGTCAGCGGTGACGAAGTCTCCATCTCGACGTTCTCCTCGGCCAGATGTGATGGAGGCAACGAACCGAACGACACCAAGCGTCGGCGACTGTCCTTGGCCGACTAGCTGGCATGCGAGTCGCTCTCGAATGACCAGGTACTCACGCTCGAGACGAGGGTTCGCTGACATCGTCCTTGTCGTCTTCAACGGGGCGCCCCTCGTCCGGCTGTGCCACTCGCAGCTTCGGGTAGTCGCCGTCCTGCTGTGCGATCTCGACGTCGTCGTCGACCACGAGGTCCGAGAGGTAGTAGTCGCTCTCGCCGGCGCTGCTGCACTGGGCGTCGGCATCTTCGTCCTCGTCGTAGCCCTCCTCCTCGTAGCCGAGCTCGGCGGCCGACAGGAACGTGGTCTTGGCGCGTAACCACCATGAACTGGGTGAGCTTGTGCTTGCAGTTGAAGACTAGCGTGGTCTTGTCGGCTGTGCCCTACTCCAGGTCGTCCCACAGCTCAGTCAGCTGCCCGGCGCGCTGGCGCCGGCTCAGCACATTCTCCACGATGTGCGCGTGCAGCAGTTCTGTCTCGGTGGCCGCGGCCTTCAAGCGGCACGCCAGGCGTTCGCGGCGGCAGCCCAGCATTGCGCCCACCTGTTTGCTGGAGAAGGCCACGCACTTGAGCGCCATGAGCACCTGCTTGGATTTCTCCGCCAGGTCATCTGAGACCGAGTGCTGCCGCAGCAGCGCCAAGGGCTCATGGGGTTGCGTGTACTTCTGTCAGGTCAGCGCTTGTGCAGAAATGGATCTGCTCGAGGCAATCGAAGATGTGCTGGCGTTGGAGCACGAAGCGGGGCTGCGTTGGCGACGGAGCGACGACGACGTCGGCGTGGTCGTCGTGGTCCTTCTGGCGGGAAAAAAAGGTATCTGATTGGATAATCGCACTTTTACAACCCTCGGATTATTGGGCCTTATTTTGTAAATCATAGGCACGCGCCTTCTTAAACGGTGTGAAAATGGCTTGCGGTTTCTGAGTGTTCTACGTGTCGTACGACACTGGAAGAGTCTTACTATTTTAAAGGTTTTGATCCTGGATTTAAAAATATATAGTTTGACTGGGGTGTTTTCTGCGTCCTCGATGCTGTCAACCTCTGTCAATTCGGGATAGTAGATCTGGAAATCGAACTAGAACGATGCCGGCTGAGCGCTATGTCAACGTATTTCCTGCGCTGCGATCGGCACATTTCTGGACGCTGGAGCGTGCAGATATCCCTACATGTATCAGCCGAAAAAATGCGAGCGCATTGTGGGTGGCTATGTGTGGTCACCTAACGAAGATCCACGCGGCGCCAAACCGCCACCACCTCCTCGTTTGCAATAATTTCAACAGGAATCATAACCTCGCGAAGATCCTCCTGACTTTTTCGGATGGAGAAATGCGGATGTCATGCACTATACGTATACCTACCTTTCTAGGGCACGTGGAATTCTATTGAACTGGAGGCAGCTAAGGCACGAGTTGATAAGGCCGAGCAGGGTTCACTGCAGTCGATGTGCCGGTTGGATGGGAGAAACTTCAAGCTCAGCACAAACACGCGCAGAAACAAGCTACCTCCCCAACTGCAGACACCGTACATCGCACCGATGTCGATCTCGGATAATGCGGGCTACATCGTATTTCGTGACAAGTTGACTGTGATTTTCTATACTAACGATCTCGCGGTAACGATGTCAGAGCGCGTGGTGCCGGGCACGTCACCAGGGCCTGCAGCCAATCTCTCGTGCGGTGGGCTGCTACACGACTCCCTGCGTGAAAAACGCAGCGCGCAGAGGTTGCAGATGGTCCAGGTGGCAGACGCTGATTAATCCGACCGCCAGATTGATGACGAACTGCCGGTGGGGCGATGCAGCCTACCCCATGAGACGAAGATGATTACTGCACCAAAATGATTGCATATTACATGTATTGTCGAAGTTACTAACACAGTCGCAACAAAACAAATATGATATGGAGATAAACATAGAACGCGATTGAGATTAACGATTACGCTACGCTAATCGTGGCCACAATGTTACGACGCGGCAAAAAGAGATCAAGACCACGTGCGCGCGAGAAGGAAGTAGACACCAAGTGTCAGCACTACTTGGACGTGGACGCCACATTGGCCAGGACGTCGATGCGAATCGCAGCTCTCGGTAGTTTGCCCGACGACTCGTCAGGAGACTCCTCGTCCTCAGCGTCCGAACCTGCAGAGTCATCCACCTCTTCGACTTCAGCGTCGCTGCCGTCAGACTGGACGGGTGGCGCGCGGGGCAGCGACGGGTGACTCGAACCAGCCATCTTGGGTGATCCTCTAGCAGCCGAGACATCGCTCAGGTTACCGTCAGACAGAGCCCCGTCGCCTCCCTCTTCCTCTTCAGCAACAGGACGAGGCCCGTTGTATTCCGTGTAGTCCTGGACTCACTGGGCAATGACGTCACAAGGATCCAGGGAGGGGTCGACTTGGATAGCTGAAGCAACTTGCTGGAAGTTGAACCCCGTCGGGACAAACAACGGGGCCTTGGCGTTGCAGGGTGCTAAGAAGGTGTTGTTCGGGTGGACAGCCGGTACATCCACGCAGCAATTGCGCCAGGGCTCGTGTCCATCCACAGCTGACACTTCCGTGGCCCAGTCCGCCGATCCAGGAATCCACGGCAAAGGTTCCAGCGAATACATCAGGTTCGAAGGCTCAAACAAAACCTCAGGCGAACACGAAATCTCACCGTCAGCATCCGGCAGGCACCTGGTTCAAAGACGCTTGGGAATCAGGAGACGCAGGCGATCGGTGTGAGCATTCTGGTCACGAGCGTACTCAGTCCACGCTGCCAGGATGGCCTAATATAGTTCCGAAGTCTCTCCAAGGATAGCAGCGAGCTGCTGGAGCCAGCGCTCGACAGCTGCAGTAGCCACCCAGTGCCCGCGCTCGTATAGAGCGAATCCGAATTCATATTTTTCAGTAGAGCCAAACGCCTTGCCATGGAACTGCCTCTACAGCTTGACCACGATTGCGACGCCAGCGGCCCGGATAGAAATCGACTTGTCCGGCATGTACTCCGACGCGTCGAAGAGGCACGGGTCATCGGGCAGGCTAACGAGAAGACGCTGGTAGGGGTGACTTGGGTCAGTCCAATTGCCGAACGCCTTGATCCCGTCGACCGAGCACTGAATCATGACTGAGACGGGAATGGACTGCGGCACTCGGATCTCCATGACCAGAGTCCAGCACTAGCCGGGAACGGAGGGTCCAACACATGGCTCACCGAGTCGGAATGCTTCTTGGACGTCTTGGCCGACCAATGCTTACCACGGGAAGAAGCCGAGCCAACAGGACGCAGGACGCGAGAAGCTGGAGACGAACTAGTTCTTGGCAACCCTGGTAGGCTTGATTGCCTTAGGGGGCTTGGTAGCCTTGGAGGGCTTGGCGGGCTCGGTCCTAGCGGTCTTGGCAGGTTTAGCAGTACGAGCTTTCGGGCCGATAACATTGGTCTCGAAAGTCATCGACGGGGAGCCATACACGAAATCGTCGCCTGCATCTTGGCCAGCTGCAGATCACACGGTGGACGAAGACCCGCCTGGATTAGACCCGAGTACCACGGCGCTTGACGCGTTCACCCACTCTCACAGCCGATTTCGAGTGGAGTGAAGCCCCGGTCGACGCAGGACGGACCGGGCGACCATCGCGACGCGGTGGGATCACAACTGCTCCTTCGAATGGAGAACCCCGAACCGAGTTGGCTCGATGGCTGAGGGCTTGACGACGAAGGCGATGCTGCCGAGGCTTCCGAACGACGTGGAGACGAAGGAGGAGTGTGCTAGGCAGTAGACGATGGGATTGTGAGCACCGGCAGAGCACTTGGCGAAGGAGCAGCGGGAACCAACCGGTCACCAGCTAGCTCTCGGACCCCGACTGCATCCTCTAGCGTCGACTTGATGAAGGGATTGAGCCTGCCCCCGGTGATGTCACAGACGAACCAGGCTTCGTGCGGAGGTCCACTGACGGCTTGCCGAGTCGCGACTTGTGCTGAGAGCGCGATCGAGCTTACGAGCGGAGTGAGATGACGACCGCTTCTTCTTGGATCGTAAAGCAGACTTCGGCGACGAGGGCGATCTCTGCCGGTGCTTGGTCGGGGGCTCGATCAACGCCACATCAGAGTCCTCTGATGACTCGTCAAACGACGAGTCCGATCCACGACCGGCTGGGGCAGTAACCGCCGGGGAGAAAGCAGAGCGCTTGGACCCAGCCGATTTCTCGGTGGGGTAAAGCTGGATAGTCCGGATCTGCTGCAAGAGAGTCTGGAACCCCGCCGGAAGTGTGGTGTCGGTACGATGATCGACGAGACACCCGTTCTCGCGATCTTTCTGTCGAGACTCGAGGTATCGGTGGAAGGTTTAGAGGCACGATGTGGGCTTTGCAAGCCTATTCGTGGCCTTCATACGGTCGCTACGGTTTGTCGCACGGGCCTCCTTGATTTTCTCGCCGTACCCCTTGATCCGAGTTGATGATGTCAGCACTCTTCTGGAACGACATGTCGTGTAGGGAAACACGATTTTACGAGTCCTCGTCCCTCCAACTAAGTAAGGGGAATGAGCCCTACAAACAACACACGCTTTCCCGTTAAGGTCGGCGAATATCGTTGGGATAAAATCTGAAGACCAGATCCGATCCCTGTACACCGGGCTGGAATGTGCCTGAGTGCGCCGTTGGGTCAGGCAGGTATTCCCACRGATATAAATACACCCTTAGCCACGAGCAAAAGCTAGGGTGCGTACACAGTTTGCGCTTAGCGTTTACCTCCCTGTAGTCCCTCAGAAAGGAAGGGTACCGGGCCAGTCAAGGCCTTTAACAGGGGGGGACCGAAGTAAAACCTCCGTCAGGGGTCAAATATACTGGGGGGCTGTGCCACTCTCCCAGAAATACCCAATGAGGTCTCTAATACATCTCAACACTCAGCCACTTCTCTACTCTTGGCCTTACCAGGATGAACTCTCAGTCAATGTACCTTAAGTTCACCGGTAGACATAACCCACGTCGACTGACTGTATCCCGATGCTACGGTTAAGCTAGCTAGACTTACCGGAGACGGATTTGACTCTCATGGCTTGAGGGGGAAATTCTACTCTGATTTAGTGATTAGAGGCTGTGAGGCCCCGACTATAACTAATCCCTAATGTATATACAAAGACCAAGTCTAAACCGAGCCTTCGGTCTAATCCTACAGCCGGGCGAGGCTTCGTCCTAAGTCCGGATTCCTACTAAAAGGCAAAGAGCGGGTACAGGTATGACCAACCGGAGGTCACGACGGGGTATGTATTAGAATCCGCCGTGACCCACAGTCACTAGCTAACCTGTTGCCACTAAAGTGTGGGAAATGTGTGTAGCCAATCAGAGGTTTCGGTCAACTTTCTCCACGGGGTTCAAGGCCGTTAGACCTCGGTGCGAGGCCGTCAATCAATTCAAAACTCGACATCACAGCAGCCGCCACCTCGACACGAGCCTACCAAAGCGGTGAGCGTCGTGGTGCATTCTGCGTTCTTCATCATGTACCACACCATCGCCCAAGCTCAAGGCACCTTTCGCGCAGTCAGCGCTGAGTCCTCATTGCTGTTACTCGTTGCTTACCGGATCCTTGCCACTAACCTCGTCTTCTGATTCCTTGTTCCGCAGTTCGACTCCAGCCGGCCTGGTGAGATTACTGTACCAGCGTCGTGGTCCCGCAGCTGCTCGATGATCCCTCGGCCGACGTCACCCTGCGGCTGACGCTGTCCCTGGATGGTGCTGAGTCGTCAGGCAGAGCTTCCCCGTCGGAGGACGCGCCCACCGAGGTGCAGGCGTCCAGTCGTTACGTCATCATCTGGCGCCGGGACTCCGTCTTCACCAACTCCCGTTCCTGCTTCGGCACACGGGGCGTCGGCCGAGCCCCAAGCTGCCGGCATTGTCGAAACTCCGGTCGAGTCCACGTCAGGGTGCTTGGTTCTTGGGGATACGTCTGGATCCGCTGGCCGGTCGTCACCAACTCCCGCTGTCTGCTGGCGGGGCGACGTCCGACCCTGCAACTCCGCAACCTCCGTCAAGTCCTCGTCCGCGTTGTTTGTCACCAGCGTCGCCACCTAGTATGGCAGGTGGGCTGTCGCGCTTTTTCCGGAGGAATGCCCGCTACGCTCCGCCTCCTCGCGAGCCGTCGTCTTCGGTCCGTACGTCTGCATCGATGCACGCTCTGGAAGGCCTCGTTCAAGATGCGTCTGACTCAGCGGTGCGTCGACTGAAGGCGTACACCGTGTGGTACTGCACAAACCTCACTTACCTCATGGTGGGCTTGGTTCGCTCCCCTCCGCTCCGGGTTGACTCCGACCTCGATCGATGACTCGACGGTGACCACGACCTGGATACTATTGTCCATGCGGTGGCCCCTGGTGTGAACACTCCGCCTGTCAGCTGGGACACTGAAATGGAGATACAGCGTGGGGATGTCCGCTACCACCGCGACCAACTCCGCACGTGTGAGGCGTGGCTCTACAAGGAGACGGATCTTCGTCGCCAGGCAGAGTCGTTGTGCACTCTCGTCTCCACCGAGCGCAATGCGGCTGTCGACGAGGTTCAGGCACTTCGCGAGGAGCGAGACGCCGTGTCTCGTCAAGTCGCTTTGGCTGTCGTGTCTGTGATGTCGAGTTTTGAACTAGACTGGCGGCTTCGCCCCGAGGTCTAACGACCTTGAGCCTCGCTGAGACATGTGACCGAGGCCTCTGATTGGCTACACACATTCCCCGCGTTATAGTGCCAGCAGACTAGTTAGTGACTGGGAGTTACGGCGGGTTCTAATACATACCCCGTCGTGACCTCCGGTCGGTCATACCTGTACCCACTCTTTACCTTTTAGTAGGAATCCGGAATTAGGACGAAGCCTCGTCTAGTC
>AUVH01044916.1:0-10088 GCA_000443045.1 Phytophthora x cambivora | reverse complement strand
TTTTTAATTCGGCGATATACAGCTACGATTTCTTGAGTTCTGGGTATCAGGGAATGGTCTCCAGTACCAAGTATAACGCCACCACTCTCGCAGAGTTGGAGCTCGTGGTTCCCATCGCGGATTGTTCCTTTAGCCAGCTCCAGGCTGGCGATCCGTCTGAAGTTCGCGTGTACAACCTGGTCCGCTCGCGTAGTGATCCCAGCGACTTGTATTTGCTGACGGTGTCGCTCTCTGTGCAAGAATACGAACAACGTGACCTTAGCAAGCAAGGACCTGCAGTGTTGGGCATGGTCACTCTAGTCCAGAACATGCAAGACACGAATGTGGCGCAATATTACATGGCAGCGCTAACCTACCCGTTTCAGCGGTCTCCAGATTTCGAAATGTACGAAGTTGTGGGGGTCACAGACGAAAGTTACTTGTCCCTGACTAGCATCCCGCGAGACCCAGAGACTGAGCCGGTCAAGCACTTGCTTACAGCTCGAAAACGCGGCTTTTATAACGGCGACGCTCAGTGCAATGTTCGCACGATGTATTCGCTACTCGACGGTGTGAACGCCACAAACGCACTAACTCGTTGGGAATGGGTCGGTGAAGCTGTGACAATTGATTCGTGGGCTTGGGTCCATTGCATTCATTTCTTTTTCGGATTGCAGATGATCTACTCTCTGGTGGTGCTGTTCCTCGTGATGTACCAGAAGATTCGGTCGGGCAAAATCTGGATTGGGGATCCGTTTGCGTCGACTTCGACGGCAACTCTCGTAATGCGCGGCATTTTAGTGCTGCTGTCTTGGACGATAGATTCTTTCTGGTCTATCAATGAGTTTGCTATGTCGAGGGCCGCCATGATTTCGGGCTCACCGCCTGTACGCGTTCACAAGGAGCTGATGCACGCAGATCTTTTTGCCGTGTACTTTTGCTTGGTGGCTTTTCTGAGCTCCGTGTTTCGAGAGCGGATTGATCCATCGATCGCCACATTTCTGTTTGAAATGGTTCATCAGAACCGACAGAAGATAGTTCGTCTCTCCTCAGCAGTGGTGGACGAGATAATCATATACTCTGAAGCCCAATACAACATCGGCATTGCTAATGTAACCGTGATACTGGCGGAAATGTCCCCGCTGCGCCTGTGGTCGTCGTTCGAGTTCCCTGAAAAGGACGCCAAGTTCCTTGCCGCGTCCTTCACGCCGATGATCTTTCTCATGTGCTCCATAACGGTGTTTGCAATTCTGCGCAAGATTTTCCGATGCTTCAGGCCTGACCAAATTCACCAAAGATCGAGCGTTAGCACAGATACTTCAGCAAACGAGAGAGCCGCACTTACCCAAAGGGGAATCGTCACCAATTTCGAGATGTCGACGGGAGCCATGCTGCAGACGCGCTTCGGACTCATTTCCGACTACAGCAACTACGTGTTCTTCAAAGGCATGAAGTTCGCGTCTGCAGACGGCGTGTATTCTTCTGGATACGTGATTGTGAACGAAAAGTACTTGGCGAGCTCGAAGGACTTGTGGGCAATTGTGATGATCAAACTGCTGCGGTCCCGCTTTACGAACATCTACGTGTACGAGGTTCACGGCCACACGGTGAAGGATACGGCGAGGTTGGTATTCCCTACGACGTTCTTGTGGTCGGATCTGTGGCGCTTGAACGTGACGGTACTGCTGTGACTGGAAAATGCTCGGACCCCGGCACTTAGCGGGGCATGGATATTTAATTTAACCCTTTAATACGTTTTGCTTGAACTTGATACGTATGGCATCTTTTTGCGGTCGCTGAACTCTTCGGGTCTGATACTGCGTTGCAATGTTGACGGTCAAGAACTTGGGCACGAATTGGTAGGACACTGAGAAACTGTGATCTGCATTTGTTGTCGTTGAGTTCCTAAGACCTTGGATGCGACCTGGGCATCTCCGACCAGCATGACTCCAACCTTACAAAGCTTACAGAATGAGCACGGGTTTCCTGTGTGTGGGTGTGGGGGGGGGGTTGCGCTATCTGACGAAAATACCCATAAGCTGTCATTCAGCTTGTGGCCTATTCTTGCCTGTGTACGTGACGTTCCTACGAACGTCGAGTTAATCTTATCCAGTCATGACGAAGCGAAACGAGGATAACGAAGTTGAAACCAGTTTTCATTTCGCCTGGCTGGTGAACAGTGAGTACCAAGGGCGAGAATGATAAAGACACGCGTGGAGCCGGTAAAGAAGGAGAGAGCGAGAGGCAGCTCGGTGGATTCGACAGCACTCACCCACGAGGGCGAGTTCATCACCGTTCATTTTAACAAGGGCAAAAAGCACGAGTGGAAGTGGCAGTACTTCAACCTACTACGCCGACTCACCGCAATCGCTTCTGCTTGCCTCTATGTGTACTTCTCCATGACGGCTTCATGGTGGGCGATACAAGTGCTGAGCGGAGCACACAACCCCACCGAGACTCTTCGTGTCTTCACGTCGTCGCTCATCAAAGGCTACATGGGCGATGGATTGATCAATGACAGTCCGTTGGTGCGGGACGTACTGGGAGGTGACACCACACCTCGTGACTACGTTCTATTCCTTGAGTCCGCCGTCAAGACGTCCACCGATGGCTGCTCCGGACTACCGCTTTTCAATTCAGCGATATACAGCTACGAGTTCCTGAAACCAGGGTATCTGGACATGGTTTCCGATACGAAGTACACCATCACTGCCCTCGAGGACCTAGAGCTGGTGGTCACGATAGTCGACTGCTCCTTTAGCCAGCTCAAGTCTGGTGATCCATCTGAAGTGCGAGTCTATAACTTGGTGCGCTCGCGTAATGACTCGAGCGCCCTGCACATGATCACAATGTCGCTCTCTGTGCAAGAATATGAAGTACGCGGGCACAATAAGCAAGGTCCAGCATTGTTAGGCATGCTGACCGTCATCGATGACATGCAAGACACGAATGTGACACAGTACTACATGGCAGCGCTAACCTATCCGTACCAACGGTCTGCAAATTTCGAGATGTTCGAAGTTGTTGGTGTCACTGATGAGAGCTACTTGTCCCTGACTAGCATCCCACGAGACCCAGAGACTGAGCCGGTCAAGCATTTGCTTACGGCTCGAAAACGCGGTTTTTATAACGGTGACGCTCAGTGCAATGTTCGCACGATGTATTCGCTGCTCGACGGAGTGAACGCCACAAACGCGCTGACTCGCTGGGAATGGATTGGTGAAGCTGTCATGGTCGATTCATGGGCTTGGGTGCATTGCATCCACTTCTTTTTCGGCCTGCAGATGATCTACTCCCTGGTGGTGCTGTTCCTCGTGACGTACCAGAAGATTCGGTCGGGCAAAATCTGGATTGGTGATCCGTTTGCGTCGACTTCAACGACAACTCTCGTAGTGCGAGGCATTTTGGTGCTGCTCTCTTGGGTTATAGATTCCTTCTGGTCTATTAACGAATTCGCCATGTCGAGGGCTGCAGTGCTTGCAGGCGCACAATCTATCCGTATCCACACAGAAATGATGCACGCAGATCTGTTGGTTATCTACTTTTGCTTGGCGAGCTTCCTGAGCTCCGTCTTTCAAGAGCGAATCGACCCGTCAATTGCCACCTTTTTGTTCGAAACAGTCTACGAGAATCGGCAGGTGCTGATCCAAACTTCTTCAGCTGTGGTCAACGAAATCACAACAGCCTTCGCTGCCCAGTACAGCATCGGCATCGCGAAAGTGACACCAGTACTCGCGGAAATGTCCCCGCTACGCTTGTGGTCGGCGTTCCAGTTTCCCAAAAAGGACGCTAAGTTCCTCGCTGCATCCTTCACGCCGATGATCTTTCTCATGTGCCTCGTCACAGTGTTCGCGGTTCTTCGCAAGATTTACCGATGCTTCAGGCCTGCTCAAATTCGCCAAAGATCGAGTATTAGCACAGATACTTCAGCAAACGAGAGAGCCGCACTTACTCAGAGGGGAATCGTCACCAACTTTGAGATCTCGACGGGAGCTATGCTGCAGACGCGCTTCGGACTCATTTCCGACTACAGCAACTACGTGTTCTTCAAAGGCATGAAGTTCGCGTCTGCAGACGGCGTGTATTGTTCCGGATACGTGATTGTGAACGAAAAGTACTTGGCGAGCTCGAAGGACTTGTGGGCGATCGTGATGATCAAACTGCTGCGGTCTCGCTTCACGAATATTTATGTGTACGAGGTGCACGGTCACACAGTGAAGGATACGGCGAGGTTGGTATTTCCTACGACGTTCTTGTGGTCGGATCTGTGGCGCTTGAACGTCACGGTGCTGCTTTGATTGGAAAATTCTCGGGCCAAGGTACAGATAGAGTTAGCAGGTACTTCGAAGAAGTGGTCAATACATTGCTACATATTTTACATTCTTGCATCTTTTCCTGACCTGTGCGAGCCTGAACGAGCAGTAGCCTTGGTGGAGCAGAGCCTACGGTAACGTCGGGACATTTTCCCATTTTTTTTCATCGTAGTGTTTTCATGTTTAGTGTTTATACTAAGCTTAGTTTCAAGCGTGATGGCCAGAGCTCTAAACTTTAGTGTTCAACGCCCCAGGCGTAGTTGGCAAACGACATGTGGCCGAGCCCCCATCCACCGTTGAGCTTCTTCGCAGCGGGACGGTTCTCCTCCATGCCAGCACCTGCCCCGACCACAAACGTTGTGAAGTGATCAGGAGTGCGGTGGCAGACCGACGCATGCGGTGCATTTTTCCACGCGATAATCGCCTCCATGCGCTCCTTGTACGTCTGCGTGGAAGCCGTCGAGAGCGTCTCGTCCAGCCAGCTTTGGAACTCAGAGGCCCATGGCTCGATCGGGTGGTCTTCTGGAAACCAGTCCGCGTACATGTTGTGCGTGGCTTGGCCCGAGGTGATGATGAGAGTGTCCTCGTCGCGAAGTGGTGCGATGGCCTTGCCCAGCTCGAAGTGGTCCTTGGCGTTGAGCATGCGGTCGTTGATGGACATGGTGACGATGGGGATGTCGGCCTGAGGACGCATCAAGAACATGGGCACGAACGTGCCGTGGTCGAACGCGCGGTCCACCAGCTTGGAGGCAATGCCGCTCTGAGACAGCAGCTGCTTCACTCTTGCGGCAAAGGCTGGGTCGCCCTTCGCACCGTACACGAGTTCGTAGGACTCCGCGGGGAATCCGCTGTAGTCGTAGAACATGTCGGGCGCAGCAGACTTTGAAATCTCGATGCCGGGGCTACGCGCCTCCCAATGCGCCGACACGAACAGGATGCGCTTGGGCAACTGCGCTTCGGTTGAGTAGATCTTGTTGAAGATGGCGGCCACGTTCTTGGCCGACTCGGAGTGCTTGTCCAAGCCTACGAACCCCTCGTCCAACAGCCAGAGCGGCCCAGCGCCGTGTGAGACGGCGACCACAGGTTGACGAAACTTGTTCATGGTTGGGCTTGGTAGATACGAACGGTTCTGTCGCGTGTGCTGCAGCTGTGGAAACGCAGAATGAAGCACCATCGCGTCGAAATCAGCAGGATTGCACTTGTACCGTGAGTGCTAACGCACGCCAGCGTACTAATCCAGTTTGTTTACGACGGAGCCTGTCACATTTGGTTTTGTCTGATAACGGGGACGTTAGACGAGCGCGTTTTTTCGCGACCAAGCTAACGCAAACCTTCAGATGAGCGTCCGCATCAGACGCTTGGTCATTTCTCAATTGGCTTTGTCCTGAACACCATAAGCCCAAGCAACCCACGATGACCACCTTTCGCCACCCCGTCGTTGCTGTTTCGCACGGACCTGGTCCACTGTGGCTGCTCTCGTCGGGTTTCGCCGGCATGAGCAACAGCAGCCTGCCCGCCCGCACACTCACCACCACCTTCGAGAAGCTGTACTCCAAGGGCGAGCACCTCCCCAAGCGCATCCTCTTCATCTCCGCGCACTGGGAGTCCGACAGCAGCGGCTTCGAGATCTCCAACGCCGCCCGACCCGAGATGATCTACGACTACTACGGCTTCCCACGCGAAGCTTACGACGTTGTCTACCCCGCTAAAGGCGACCCCGCATTCGCCCAAAAGGTGAAGGAGCAGCTCGAAAAGCGCAACATCCAAGTCAAGCTCGTGGACCGCGGCTTCGACCACGGCGTCTTCGTCCCGATGCTGCTGATCCGACCTGAGGCGGACATCCCCATCGTCACCATGTCGATCAACTCGCGCCTGAGCAACCAGGCGCACTTCGACCTCGGCAAGGCCGTCGCCTCTTTCCGCGACGAGGACACGCTGATCTTCTGCTCCGGCCAGGCGACCCACAACATGCGCGCTAGCCGTGAGCCCATGAACCCGCTTATGCCGTGGGCCGCGGCCTTCCAGGGATGGCTCGATAACACGCTCACGTCGGAGTCCACGCTCAGTTGCAGCCGACGCGGAGACCAGATCATCGACTGGCCTGCCAATGCCCCTGCTGCGAGACTGGCGCACCCCACACCAGACCACTTCGTCCCGTTTGTTGCCGCCGCTGGAGCAGGGCTGGAGGAGAACAAACCCGAGGCCGAGAAGCTGTTCGGCGGCTGGGGAATGGGCCACATGTCGTTTGCGAGCTACGCCTGGGGCGTCCAGCACTAGGCGCAGGAGACTGTGTCTCTTGAACTGCTAAAGTTACTTAACATTAAGTTGAACGTTGAAGTCTTTGCAAGCCCCGTACGTGATGCTCAGCTTATTGTAAACCTGCTAACGTTTGGAGTGAAGGCCCAGAGTTATGCCGGGCCTGAGTAACTCAATGCGAATGACTCGTTCGGAATGAGTCCTTCGCATTGGTCCTTCGGAATCAAATCTATGCTGACCAAAAGAGGTTGATACAAAGACGCAACTCAACAGGCTGTGTACACCGCTTTTGTCGCTCTCTTTATGTCCTTCTAATGTCATTCAACCCAGGTACTGCATCTCTTCGTGTCAACTGCCAATGACATCACGATAAATGGGGTACAGTCTGTAAACCCAGGGGTTACACCCACTGCGAAGATGGGAGGCAGAAAAGACGCCGCTGGACGCGCGCCGCGGCTCATTCAGGAATCCACACTGTGGAGGAGCAGCGACACTATCCTGGATATCGTTCACAAGAACCCCGCCATGACCGAGGTGCAGTTCGCCGTGCGCCTGCTGGACGGGGTGAATGAGAGCGTCGTGTGTCTGCTGGGCAGCGCGCCGGAGCTCGGCGCCTGGGACGTGGACAAGGCTGGTGCGTGCGTGCGTCTGTAGGCGACTATCGTGGTCCTGTTTGGCTGAACTGGACGGGTACCTTGCTGTGCGCAGTGCCCATGGAGCTCGTGGACCAGCAGGAGAGTGAGAGCACGTGGCACGCGACGGTCGCGTTCTCGGCGGCCACCAGCACCCTCGAGTACAAGTACGTGGTCAAGCACCAGCAGACGCGCGAGCTCGTGTCGTGGGAGGGACTGCCAGGCAACCGGACGCTCACGATCGCGCGGGGCTCCAACGTGGCGCTGTAAGTGTTGAAGCTGTTGTTATAATAGTGCCGTCTCTCTTGCTGACGTTCTGTGGCTCTCATGCAGTGGGGCTGCTTCGAGCCAGAGCTCGACCTACACAGCGACGCGCGCCCCAGCGCCGGGGCCGCGCGAGGCCCAACTGGGCAACAACGGCAGCACCAATGGCTTCCAGGAGTGGCGATGCTGCCGCACCGAGAAGGAGGCCAACCCATGGTGGGAAGTGGACCTGGGCAGGGACTACGCCATCTCCAGCATCCACGTGTGGAACGCCATGACGTACCACGAGCAGGCGAGACACCCGGACGGCCGCCCGCCGATCACGTCCAAGGCGTCGACGTCTTCCCCCGCCGCTCCACTGTGGGTGTTCGTCTCCAAGCAGCCGTTGAGTCGAGAGAACGGGTCGTACCAAGATGCACAAGCCAAGGCCTCGACAGATGCGTCCGCTGTGCGGGCAATTGAAGTGCAGAGCGCGTTTGACAGCCGCGTGAGTTCGCTGGACTTTGAGGCTGGAGGTACTTGCGGAGACGCTGCCGCGGGGCGCTACGTGCGTCTGCAGTACGCCGGCGCGTCCGCGTGCTCTCTGCAGTTCGCGGAGCTGGAGGTTTTCACGAAAGTCGCCGGCAAGAATGCACCGCTGAAAACTGCCTCGTGCCTCAAACGCGACGATGGTTTCTATGGTGTTCCCAGAGCGCTTGACGCGGATCTTTGCCACTACGTCGAGAGTGGGTGGTTGAACCCCGCCGCCAAGATGGCTGAACTGCAAGTGTGGATTGGAAGTTTCGACTCCACTAGGCCGGCTATTCAGTGGCTGGGCAGTGAGCCTGAGCACAACCGAGTGGCGATTGAAATGCGCCACGAGAGACAAACAAAGGGCAGCAACGAAGCCGGATCAGCAAATGGCGCTGCTCAGCAGAAGCAGAACGCCGCAGTAGAGTGGGAATCGCTTCCAGTTGAGTCTAAAGGTGCTGCATTACTGGACAAGGAGTCGACTGAGCTGCGGCAGCTGCTGGAAGCGCACCAACAGCAACCAGGGACCGACATTTCAGGATATCTAAACAATGATCCCGACCGGCCTACGGCGCTACCATCATCGAAGGCGTCGTGGGTGTCAAGGTTGGCCTTCGTCCACTCTTTAGAAGCGTCCGATGTGGATCTTCTTGCTGACAAGGTTGTCACGCACAAGTATTCGCAGGGCGAGATCATCCTTCATTACGCGGAGCAGAAGCGCGCAGTTTGCCATGTTGAATCAGGTGACGTTGAGCTTCTGGGACCGGCATCCTCCACCGGATCGAATGTCATTGGAACGCTGAGCGAGGACTCCATCTTTAACGAGATGGGGCTTTTTGGACGCTGGTCCAAGGAACCTGCGTTGTTCAAGGCGAAAACCGATGTTGTCTTGCACGTTTTGGATCTTGAAAATATCCTCGCTGCTCTGGGAAATGATAAAGTGTCTTCGATTCGTGACGACTATATTCGTACGATACACAAGGCAATGTCATCGTCAGCAGCGGAGAACTTGTCCACGGTGCATTTCACGGATAGCGCACACGCTCAGGTTTTCCGTGTCAAAGTACCCGCCACCGTTGTGGATGGAAGCTGGAATGCGAGCAACGGGCTGTCGCATCGGTGGACGTTTGACATTTACAGCTACCAGGGCGACGCGAAGTCTAAGAAGGAGCTGTTAGGTTCGGCCTATCTGCTTCCGTCACAGATTGACAAGCATGGGGAAGCAGATCTAACGGTTCCAATCTTCCACTCGGCAATGGGTTTGGTTGGGCAACTGACGCTGTCATACTTAGTGTTGACGCCATTCTCCCACCCCAAGAACAACATCGCGAATGTGTGGCGCTCCTACTGGCGGGAACGTCCGCCTCTCACGATCGGCCATCGAGGCATGGGACGGTCGTACTACCAAGTTGACGGATACCGTCTTGCGCTAACGCGAGAAAACACTCTAGCGTCGTTCATCCTCGCTGGACGGAGCGGTGCCGACTTTGTCGAGTTTGATGTACAGCTCACGAAAGATCGCGTGCCGGTGATTTACCACGACTTCATGGTGAGCGTTGGTCTGGAAGACAAGGGTGCACAATCTTTCGGCACGAAGTCCGAGACGTACGAGATCGGCATTCACGATATGTCCCTCCGCCAGCTCACGCAGTCGTATACGACCCCGGTACCGCACAAAGGTGGCAAAAGCCAGGAATTTCAAAAGCGAGTGAAGAAACACTGGACACGTCTCCAAGGAGATAAGCAGGTGCCTTCACCAAGACACGCGCTCCTCTCGCGCGATGAGGACAACGCAAAGGAGGAAGGCCACCTCGTTGATTTCTTTCCCCGGCTGGAAGATCTTCTCAAACACGTCCCTGCGGAGGTCGGCTTGAACATCGAGATCAAGTACCCCGACAACTTTTTCCGCCCGGGCATGCGAAGTCTGAGCTGCTTTGCCATCAACGCCTACCTCGATAGGGTCCTCCAGTGCGTGTTTGACTACGCGGGCTCTCGTCGCATCTTCTTTTCGTGCTTCGACCCGAGTGTGTGCATCGCACTGCGCGCAAAGCAGACCAAGTACCCCGTGCTGTTTCTGACGTACGGGTCTATGGCGCCGCACGCGATGGACGCGCGGATGACGCTCCAGTTCGCG
>KE573327.1:0-10722 GCA_000443045.1 Phytophthora x cambivora | reverse complement strand
GAGGCGGGTGACGTGGTGCAAGACCCATTACAACAGGGCACTTCGGTGGACTGCGTGTTTAGGCTACTTAATGTGGTCTTTTCAGACTTGGACTGCGAGCACTTCGCCAATATGGGTGACCTAGCTCGCCGTGCGGCCCTGGACACTGGAGCCACCGGAAGCAAATCTGTCATGTGGTGAAACATCACCATTAACTACAATCACGAAGACGACGAAAGCTTCAACTCTCTCCTTTACATTAATCCTGAATTTGGAAGTATTGATGCTGCTAAGTTTCGCCACCACGACGGTGCCAAACTATGAAGTACCGCAAGGAGTTCGCGAACTTTACGAAGTCAGGCAATCACTTACCGTTTGAAGCCTTTCATGCGGGGCGGGTGGATGTCTTTTATCTCCACCTTATGACAACTATCACCCGTCCGAACCTCTACAAGTGCGTTATCCGCATGCTGCCGGACGGTATCGCAGCTGATTCGATGGAAATCCCTACGACTGAACAAGTGCTGGGAAAGTTGCCCCAAGGCCGGAACGGTAAGATACACAATCGTTTGGATATGGTATGCCATTATTGACGGCTCCTTTATTATTTAATGTGATGCGTAGGGAAACGTGCAGACGGTGTAGTTGAAGTTTTGAAACAGTTTGTCGCTAATGAAGAGAGGGCGCTTTTGGCCAAGCGACAGATTGCTTATTCGATGAAAGCATTGCAATCAAACGCCAGTAACAATCCTGGGGAGAACTCGAGCATGCTGTTAGAATGCGTGCAGCGGCTATTCGTGAGAGGAAGGAAGGTGTGGACCTCTTAGTTGATATACCTTTTTTTGGATCAACCGCGGGACAGGCCAAATTTGGATCAAATTTGGTCGCGCGGCGGATCGACTTTTGGATCATTTTTTTTTGATCAAATTTTGGATTAAATTTATAAAGTTCAGGTTATACGTTGTGTTTTGTTGTTAAGCTCTATAATGGGCTGTTGCTCTTATCGGAGATGCATTATTTATAGTGGAAGGAATCATACAGTTCGATGCTACACTGATAGTTTCGTTATTATCGTTAATTTTAGTTGCTTTTACTTCAAAGACGCCATAGTTATCGTTATAACTAGCTGCATCTTCAGCCTAATGATATCAGTCGGGACCTTTGCTCAGCGGCTTTTAAACTCGCATTACGCCCATTTTCCAGCAAACAACAAGTCAACATCTCCACCCAGCTATGGAACTTCTTCGCTCAGACTCGTTTTCGTCTCAAGGTTCTGGAGACACGGAATCCTTGCCGTCCGACGGTGCAAGCAGTGCAACGGACTTTTTGCAGCCCGACGGCGGACGCTGTGCAGATGAAGAGGATACAAAGAATGCCGAACACACAGAGAGAACGACAGGCGACAGACTTATGCCCAGCACCGTCCCAGTTGTCTACAAAGGATTTTCTACGCGAAATATCACTTGAGCTTGGAAGAAATGAGCGTACTCCTCGACGTTCCGGTGGAAACTTTGGCTCGGACCCGTGAGTCGGCTCCTGTCGAGCAGTCGGGTCCCGAGTACTGGACCGACTGGTACCGTCGGACGTTGGCAACGTCCGAGGAGGCCAAGCGTGCCAACCGCGACTTCAACAAGGAGGCCTCGTCGACTGCGGGTACGCCTCGTGTGAATGCCGTCCAGCATAGAGACGCTGACTGGCGAGACGTCGGGGGTGGGAGTAAACGTGTCCCGGAGGGACGACCGAGCAACAACTCGAAGGCGAGTACGGTAACCGAGAAGTCGGTTGTCGGGAACATCTGCGTGAGCTTCGCTGGACCCGCCGCCGATGTTACCTCTCACGACGAGAGTACCAAGGTACCGTTCCGACTGAGAACTTTGGCTCGGTCCGAAGTGTACCAGATTATCCTCGAAGAAGAAGCGAAGGGCGTACCGTGTTGTCTGGTTTGCAAGGAGCTACTCGTGCTACCGACTACCGACTTGCTGAAGACTACTGGGGTCACCCGTTACTCTGCGCTGGAACGCGAAACACGGGCTCGTGAGCTGATTGTGGCCACTGCTGGAGTTCTCGGCGACCGTGTGATGGAAGTCTTGGTTCGTAGGGTCGTGGAATTGTACCTAGCCGATGCTACTTCGATCCAAAACAAGCGAACCGACCGTGAAACTCGATGCCAAAAACACTCGAATAGTAGCCCCTTACCCCGACGAGTCCGCCAACGCAGAAAAGTACGCTTCGATTGCTCTTCTCTGTTCGCAGAACGCTCGGAAGCGCTTGATAGCCGTCCCTCGTACGTCGAAGACTGCAACGACATCAGCCATTACGTGTGTAGAGTCCGCGATGCCGTACCACCTTGTCGGAAACCTGGTCTCGTGGTAGTCGAACAAGATGAGGAACCTGGCGAACAATCCGAAGACGAACTACGCCCCGTACCCGAAGGAAAGAGAGTAATATGCGCTGTCGGCGGGCTCGAAGCCGTCTCGACTGGCTACATTGAGGACCTGCCCGCCGAACGGCTGATCGACTCGGGAGCTGTAGCTAGTTTGGTTGACGCACGCGTACTGAAGAGGCTTGGCCTCGCCAATGCTCCTCTTCGGCCGTACCTAGGCAGTCTGAAGGATGTCTCAGGTGGTAACCTTCGCATCAAGGGCGAAATTGAGCTGACTTTACGGTTGGGAACGTGCGAAGAACTCAGAACCTTCGTGGTGGTCGACCGACTGCATGTGCACGCGATCCTCGGTACGGACACACTCAAGGCTTTCCGTGCCGTAATCGACTTGGAAGAGAACATCATGACCTTGAAGAACACGGGCGAGACGCTTCCACTCGGGACTCCGAGAGTTGAGGAGATGTACGTAACTCGTATCGCTTCGGCGATACGCCTACGTCCGGGTGGGTAGGCGCTCGTCGTGACGGACGTCATAGGCAAGGCGCCTGACGACACGACAGTGTTGCTTGAAGGGCTCCCTGAGCTCGATGCGAACGTGAAGATTGCTAGGACTTTGTGTACCGTACATGGAGGCAAGACTATCGTGGAGGTATGTAACGCTTCGACGGACGAGCTAATCCTTACGAAGGGTACGGCTCTTGCGGCCGCGACGGTGGTGCCGAAGTCGGCCTTCGACTCGCTGAACTCGAGCAGGGCGACCGCTGATAACAAGGGCCACCCTTCACCGAGCCCGGAGGGCAAGAACTCGGCCTGGATTGACTCGGTGATCAGCACGACTGCTGCTACGCCTACTACCTCGCGGGAACCCATGCCTGGACTCGAAGAAGCCCGCCTGGCTGAGCTGGATGTGGACTTTACGGACTCGAAGCTCGGTGAAGAACAGCGAGCGCTGATGACCGACCTCATCGGTGCGTTCCGTGACATGTTTGTGGAAACATCCCTTAAACCGGGCCGGACCGACTTACTGGAGTTTTCGATCGACACGGGTACGCAGGGGCCGATCAAACAGCGCCCCTACCGTGTGTCCCTGGCTGAAGGAGATGTGATGGAAGCGGAAATACAACAGTACCTGGAGCTCGACCTGATTCGACCTTCTACTAGCCCGTGGGCTAGCCCCGTGTTGATGATCCGTAAACCTGATGGGGGTATACGCTTCTGCATCGATTACCGCCGACTCAATGCTGTGACCGTCAATGCCTTTGATCGATGATATTCTGGACGTACTAGCGGGAGCGAAGCTATTCTCTACGATGGACATTGCATCGGGATACTGGATCGTCCCGATGGCTGCTGACAGTGTCGAAAAGACTGCTTTCACATGCAAGTACGGTTTGTTTGAATGGCTAGTGATGCCATTCGGCTTGTGTAACGCTGTACCGGCATTCGAACGTCTCATGGAGAACGTCTTGGTGGATCTCAAGTGGCGTACATGTCTGGTGTACTTGGACGACTGCGTTGTTTTCAGCTCCGACTTCCCCACTCACTTGGTGCGGCTGAAGCAGGTACTGGAACGTTTCCGTGCTGCTGGCTTTAAGCTAAAGATGAAGAAATGTCGCTGGGGACGCAATCAGGTGGCTTTCTTAGGGCATATCGTTACGCCTTCAGGCATACTGCCGAACCCTGAGAAGGTCAAGGCCGTGATGAACGTGGCACGACCTCATGACCTGCACACGGTTCGCGCATTCTTGGGTCTAACCAGCTACTTTAGACGCTACATCCCTGGGTACGCTGCCATTTCGGCACCGATCGAGAAATTGAAGATGAAGGGGGTGGAGTTCACCTGGAACGAGGACTGCGAGGTCGCGTTCTTGCAGTTGAAGAGACGGCTCGTGGAGCCACCGATCCTGGCGTATCCCGACCCCGCGAAGCGATTCAAACTCTTTGTCGACTCTTCTCGCTTAGCCGTCGGTGCGTGCCTGATGCAGAGTGTTGATGGCCGCGACAGAGTGATCGCCTACGCTAGCAAATTACTTGTCGGGTCGGAACGCAATTGGATCAACAAGCAGGATGGAGTGTCTGAGATCGAGTGCTGGGGTATTGTATGGGCAACCCGTAAGTTTAGATGCTATCTAGACCGCCGTGAGTTCGACCTGTACACGGATCACAAGGCTCTTACGTGGGTATTCAACGAGGGCAACCGTACGAGCAATGCGAAGTTAGCCCGATGGGCGATGGAGCTCTCTCAGCTACGCTTCAAGGTGTATCACAAACCGGGTACGTCTATGGGTCACGTCGACGGACTTTCGCGACTCTACTCGCAGACGATTTGTGCTGTGTCGGTGCACGAATTGCTGGACGACCCTTCGGCAAACCGGACCGAGAGTTTCGTCAAGGTCGGGGAGAGACCCACCTCCGGTGTCCTTCGTACGGAGAACGGAAAGGCTGTGGGTGTCGTAGCTGGCGCCCTCGAAGAGGCATTATGCTCGGCTCGACAGGCTCTCGAAGCGGTCGGGGAGAGCCCCGACCCGAAGCAGCGACAAAAGACGAAGAAACCGCGGACTGGAGGGGGAAAGGACGCTCTTGAGCCGACTACCGAAGGGGATGCGTCTGTCCTGGTCGGGGAGCCGCCGGCTCCCTCCGATGACCACCAAGATGCCGATGAGCCCGGCTTTGCCGATTCTCTCGATGCTGGGGAGGACGACGTCGTGGAAGATGACATTCTCGAGGACGACGACGGGGAACGCGTAGTGACTTCGATCGTCGACTTGCTCGGACTGGACAGAGAACGCTTCATCGCTGAACAGAAACGTTCCCCGTGGATCCAAGCCGTGATCGTTTCATCGAGCACGGTGCTCTTGCGCTCAACGGTCAACTACGTGTGAAGGTACTCCAGATGGCTCACCACTATGTGGTCCGAGATGGTATACTACAGAGGCGCGTACACCTGAAGGCCCGAGCCGGACCGGCTCGATCTATTACGGTGCCCGTGATTCCGTTGCCTTTTGTCGAGACGGTGCTTCACTACTGCCATTCGGATGTGTTCGCCGCCCACGTGGGGCAGACGAAAACTTTGGACAAAGTACGCAAGCACGCGTACTGGCATGGCTGGAAGAAGGACGTCGTGGAGTATGTCCGAGCCTGCTCTGTGTGTGGAAGTGGCAAGGGGTACAGACCCTGGAAGAACGGCCTGATGCAGCGTATGCCGGTGCAGGAGCTGTCCGGTCCGTTCTCTCTGCTCGTGGTCGACGCTATCGGACCCTTGGTCACTACGCCGAGAGGTAACAAGTTCATCTTAGTCTTCGCAGACTACTTCACGAGATGGGTCGAGGCGTTCCCGGTTGCAGCGCTCGATACGCTGACGTTCGTTAACATCATGGTTGACGAAGTTCTCTCACGGCACGGCTTGCCGGAACGCTTGCTAAGCGATCGTGGGTCGAACTTCATCTCCGAACTGGCGAAGTCCTTTTACGAAACTTTGGGCATCAAGAAACTGTACGGTGCGGCGTACCATCCTCAGACGCAAGGTCTGGTGGAGAGGTTTAACGGAACTTTGATCGGCATGCTACGGATGTTCGTGAGTGAAACTCAGTCTGATTGGGATCTTTATCTACCTAGGGTGCTGTTTGCGTACCGCACTTCCTACCACGAAGCGTTGGGTGATTCCCCGTTCTTCAGTCTCTATGGGAGAGACCCGGTGCTGCCTCTCGACTTGGCGTTCCTGAACACGAAGAATGAATTGAAAAGTAACGAGGTTGCTGAGTATCGCCGTCGACTCTACCTGTCTATGCGAGACACCAGGCGCCTTGTGGAGAGACAACTATTGAAAGCTCAGGAACGGCACGGTCGCCGTCTCGAAGGACAGTCTGAAGTAATTTTTGGTGAGGGCGAGGCAGTTTGGGTGTACCAGTATTTCAGAGCCCGACGGGGAGAGAGGAAGACGAAGAAGTTGGCCTTCTCATGGCACGGTCCGTACCGTGTCGTTGGTAAGCTTGGTGACAACACGTACAAGATTGCCATCCCGAATCATCCTGACCGAGTCGTTACGGTCAACGTGAACTGTTTGAAGCGATTTGCCGGACGCTGGAGTCGTCCGTTTCCTACCGAAGTGCCCGTCGGAGTCGAGACTCGCCCCGACGCGGACGATGCCGGTCCGTTGTCAGTCGAAGACCTACCTACCACCAGCTTTGTGGAGCGTCTTACGCTCGGTGGTGAGGAAACGGCGTTTTCGGGTGTGTCCTGCCCGATTGTGGACCTCCTGGCCAAGCGTGTGAAGGGGCGTCAGAAGCAATACTTGGTACTGACGGCTTCCTACGAGACTCTATGGCGCCCCGCCTCATCTCTCCTGCCTGAATTTACAATACTGGTGAACGCTTTCGAGGACGAACTGGGTAAGGAGAGAGGTTGGCCGGAGCCGCGTCGAAGTGCTCGCCTTGCAGAGGCGAACGCCACGGTCGACGAAGATGAACTGCTCTTCTAGGAAGAGCTGGGTTGGAGTCGCAAGTGACGCGTCGCTTACGACTTGGAGAGGGGGCTTGGGCTTGCGAGCGCCCTTGCGCCCTGTATTTTCTGTTTTGTTTTTACTTTACTTGGATTGGATTAATACGGTCGGATACCGTATCTGCACATTGGATGAACTACTTGTTGAAGATACTACGAAAGTACGGCTGCTTGAACATGAAAGGAGGTCGAGACTCGAGTTATCATTGCTGAAAATGAATGTGAACTACCGTAAGTACAACAACTACTACTGAATGAAGACCAACTCAACTGCCGGAGACGAAGTCATTGGCAAGGCCGAGTCTTCAAATCTCGACTTCGCCGTCTTCCCGAGGCTCTTCTTCCGCTTCAACCTCCGGCTGCGATGCTGCACTTGCAGCCTTGGCTTCGTCGGCAGCCATCTCAGCCGCCACGAGGTCGTCGGGATCCGGGCGGTAGACGGCGTTCGTGTCGTCAACTTGAGTAGCCGGCCCGAGAGCAGTCGGCCGGCCGCCCGTGCCCATGAGTGGCGTGTAATCGGGCTTGAGCTCGTTCGAGCTGTAGGACGACACGGTCTGCAGCTCGTACTCCCCTTCCCTCATCTCGATCGTGATGTCGACTAGCAGAGCGCCGATGCGCTTGTCGTTACAAAGCGTTCTCCATACTTCGGTCGACGGAGTCCAGTGAGCCGGAACGTAGTACGCTGACGTCAAATCCTTGACGATGCGGGCCAGAGCTCTGTCCGACAGTCGCTTGTCGAACTCCACGAGGGACGGATCGAGCGCCTCGGTGGTCTCGGGCAGCTCCGTGATGGTTGAGAACCCGCCTTGATCGATCTTGAACGGCTTGATCGCGTCGCGGATCTTGCGCTGGTACGCCGGCTTGTTCTTCTGGAACAGCCGGTAAAGTTCGTAAACCGGCGAGCAAGAGTACGCCTTCGCCTCCTTCGAAGTGTTGCCGGCCTGACCTCCCCACCACATGAGGTTGCCATTGCCGGGCGCCTCAATGCGCCGCAAGAAGTTGTAATATCCCCACGTCTCTATACAGAGACTGAGGAAGATGAGGCGTTCGCGGGAAGGTGATCAGTGGCGTACCAAGTGCGGCTGGAGACGACGCGGGGCTGGACTTGGTCCTCTGCTTCTTGGCGGAGCCGCCCCTCTCCGACTTGGCCGCCGGTCGCTTCCCGGTGGGCCCAGTGAAGGACGAGTGAGGTGTCGCCCCAGAGCTGACGACCTGCCGCGAAGGATGGGGTAGGATCGTCACCGGCCCGCTCAGTGCCTGAGCTGCGAGGCCGGTGTCCTCAATCAACGCCTGGGCAATTTCGTCGAGGACGTCGAGACCGGTGGAACCCGCGTTGACCGCGAGCACGCTGCGCATCGCCGACCAGAATGCAGCCTTAGCGACCTTCGTCACCTGCGCCTGCTCCTGGGCGTCACTCTTCTCTTCGTTCTCCAGGTACGCTTGGAAGCGCGCCAGGAGCTTGGCGTTCCGGTCGCTCATGGTCGGGTGCGACGAGGCGTGGGGTTTCGGACGGTGTCTCGCTGGGTCCGAGGCGAATTGGCGAATGAACCCTGCGAAGCGAAAGCTGTCGTGGGGCTGACTGATTTGATGAAGGTTCCCGACCTGGACGGAGGAGAGAAAGGTACTGACGGTTGGAACCCTTTTTCATTTTGACTTACGGCTCTCGGTATACTATCTACTTGTGCTCGCTTGGCTCGTCGTGTCGAACGACGTAGCCCGAGCCCGGACTCTCCGTCGTGAAGAAAGCTGGAACGACGAGTCGGCTATTGTGGTGAGATTGATGTGCGTTTGCGGAGCCGTGGACAGCGTACTGCGTGGTCGCTTTGTGCTGCGATATGGTTCTCCAACTGGATTTGTATGACGCCTGCCTCTGACAGTGTCGAGCCGTGCCGAAGAACGCCATCTCCGGGGCGTTGGATACGCCTACGCTGTCTGTGGGGCGCTAGTCGCTGTGCTCCTACGTATGCTGGCTGCTGACGAAGAAGCTGGAGTCACGAGTGGCTGCTAGCGGAGGCTCCTCAAGTTGATTTTGATGAACCTCACGTGTTCTTGCAATCCTGTGCTCTGGAGCTGTCGTCGGTGACGATATCCGCCCATATGTGTATTGTGGAAGGTAGCGGCGGCAGGGACTCGTCCAACACCGCGTCCGTCGAGGACGACGTACTGGTGGTCGGGGAGAATCTCCCGCACCTGGATATGCGGGTGGCGTGCCAGAGGGCCCGGTGTGGACTCGTCCTGCGCGCGTGCTGCTCGGCTACAACTGCAACTTCCTCTACTATACGTATACGGGGTCACCGTGCGTAGCTACGCCAACCTCTTCAACTATACGTATACGGGGTGCTGTGCGTAGTCCCTACTTCGACAAGATGATGGTGAGAGCGGTATGATCGTTCATTCGAGGCCATGGAACGCTCGGAGTGGGATGGCGAGACGGTCATCGTGAGCTGCGTGGACCCCGGAGGACGAGTGTCGTCGTGCTTTTCCTACACTATTCGATACTTACGCGGACGGGTTGTCATGTTGACGGATGGAGGACACGCCAACGCCGCCCAAGGAGAGGAGAGGAGGAGTGTCGTCCCCATGAGAGGGGTCGGCGCTGCCGACTTTCGACTTTGTCATTCACTCGTAAATCTTCCTTGCCTTAAACACTCAAACAAGAAACAACTTTAGTTTTCACTTCTACTCTACGCTTCACGTCTTCTCGGTCTCGACCCCGTACTAAGTCCCTACTCGCCGAACAGTCCCAGCGGACCCGACCCCGAGGCAAAGGAAGGTGTGCGACAGCGATGATTTCACTTTTTAACCCTTTCGCGAGCCTCTTGTCTTAATTATACTATACAAGCCTAAGTAATTTGCTTCTAAAAGGGAACAGAATGCGCCCTTAAGGATAATCACGGTACTCGTTTTGCATGGCCCTTGTAACAAAGTACCTGCAGTGATTTGCTGATGCACCACAATCATATGCATCCTACTTAATATGTGTATGGTTTGATGATTACTGATTGTACTGTTTATGAGTTGTCATAAAATATGGTACATTCACGGCTGAACTTGTGTAAAAGGGTACAGGATGCGCCCTTGTAGGCAGTGTTTTCACGCCGTGTTTTAAAAACGCCCTAAAAGTGCGAAAAAAGTGCCCTTGTACCGCAAAAGGGTTAAGTGTGTATTTGGCATATTAAAGCAGTGGTTTCGATTGATACCGAAACAGTTTGAGCAAAAAACTACTGGCAATTGCACGAAATAAATTCTCGCTTCTATGGTACTCCACAATATTTTCATCGATCTTGAGGACAACACGACAGTTCTAAATCGACAGAACGAACATATGGCATTGTTTTAGACCTAAGCGAAGACATCAATACAAGGGACATCAGTAGGGCCAATCGCGACGAAATGGCACGTTTATTTCATCCAAGGTTGGCCCATATCAATAGCGACGAAGCTTCTGTGGGCATTCGTCCGCGTGAGATCGTGGATTACAGCCGTTTGTTAACTGAGTGCAGCCTCGTGACGGTGAAGAGCAGCAATGATATATCTCGTAATTACCGCGTCGTCAGAAGCTGAAGTCGAAGCCTTCATAACCTCTTCGATACTCTTGAAACCTTGAGTCAGAGTGCACAGTCCTATTCAAAAGTAAAACGAACGCGGCACTGTAACGGGCTGGTTACGGTTACGTAAGTAGGTAGACAGAGTTACATAAGTAGGTAGGAGCCTCATGGCTACATACACAAAAGTAGGTACAGGCACACGGCTAGCGTGTGCCCTGTTGTCATTMCSTGATTGGATGGAAGTGGGGAGCCAGACCCATTTCAGCCAATCAGGCATCGACTTAGATTTGAGTGGTTCACAAAGAGAACGGGAGC
>KE573288.1:0-10827 GCA_000443045.1 Phytophthora x cambivora | reverse complement strand
CCGTGGTAATCCGATGAATCGTCCCCTTTTCGCTTCTTTGAGGCCGCATTCCAGTGCTCAATAGACTCCTTAATAAAAGCGACATGTATCTCATCTCGAGAGCGACTTGTGCTGCCATCCTGCGTGTGAGCAGCGCAGGTAATAATTCCTGCTGCAACCATGACAACTCTAGAAAATAAAACACATTAAACAATTATTAAAGTAAAAAACACACGCGAAACAAATCGACTGTACCTGGGACCCTTTCCGCTTTTTGACTTTCGCACTTTGTCTTCTGTCAACCACGTTTTATTTGCAACGTGATTGGCATTGACGTAGGATTCGTCCAGAAAGATCTCAGGGCGGACCGGGTTGTTGTTCTGGTCACGATTGGTCATCTTCTTGATATGTCGCCCGGAACGCCACATTGTTCTCTTTTTCAGCCAAAAAAATCCGGTGTTTAACGCGAATGTGAAAAAACCCATTCGTTTTGGAAGGCGCCTCATGCTCCTCACAGGAATTGTTTTCTTCTTGTTCATGACCTTTGCTGCATGGTTAGCGATAATCTGTGCTGTAATGGGACAAATTGCTTCATTTTCAGCGATTACAAACTCGCGAATTATACCCCTTAAGTCAGGGAATGAGTACTTGTTTTGTCCACTGCGCTTCGTCACATGAGGCTTCAATATAAGAGCAAAGAGATTTTGATACATAACTGTTGGAAATATGCTACAGGCACTACAGCTTGATCACCAACTGCACCTCGTCGAACTTGGTCCCGGGATTCTTGTCCCAGTACGCCATGACACGACCGACGGTTGCAGCACCCGCTCCCGGGTTTCTACATCACCAGATCGTCCTGCTTTTTCTTCCTTGGTGAAATACGCGTGGGCTTTGACAATCATGCATTTTTCCTGCGGTGTGAGCGGTTTACCTCGGGCCATGGTTCTTCGAATGAAGAAGAGCACACAACTACCGCTCCAGCTAGGTCGCTTGCTTTATATCTAAAATAAAACATGTAGCGGTTGCAATACAATAGCCGGTGGTTGGGCTTGGTCGATTCAACCAATCGCGTTCGGAAACCTCGACTAGAACTCACAATATACAGTAATCATATATTGTGCCTTTCATTCGAATTTGAGAGGATAGCCTGAATCGAATCGATTTCAAATCGATTCGCGCGATATTCAACAAATCAGATGTCACCAATCGACCACCAACTCCAACTCTAAGTATACATCACGTGGTGTGTCCAATTTCCCTCCAGGTTCTACATGTACAAATTTGGTGAAAACGACAAAATCGAGGGATTTGTTGTTAAAAGTACCTGTATCATTATCGATTAAACCTCAGAACCAAGCGTGCTACGCTGCGTTAGGTCCTGGTCTAGGTGGCAGATAGTGTACCTGTACTCCCTGTACACTGATAGTATAGTCAGCTATACAGGCAAGTAACAGTTAGTTAGTGTCTAGTAAATTCTGCTAACATGTATTAATAAGTGCTGAACGAGCGATACCAATTTTCGGACAAAACTCGGATCTTTCTAAATGTTTTGAGTAATTTCTCCTTGGTCATTTTCGATGAGCTTCAGAATTTGAAGTATGACCCGGACACATTTCTCTCGTCAAGACCGCAGAGCGCTTAGATTACTTCAGTTTAATGTATCACATGATTGTTATCCTGCTATTAACTCGTCTACTTACAGTCAGCTAACATGCCACTAACATTTAGTTAGTGTCTAGTAACATGGAAGCGGGATTCGCTCATGAAGATACTGCGGTGCCTAGTACAGTTCATCGGGCGGGGAGAGAGGCCGATGCTGCACCTAAGAATCCTGTACCGCCTACGCAGGTTCACTACGCCCCAGACAAACGAAGGGCAAGCGAAAGTCAACGTCCAAGCCGAAACAACCTCGCATAAAGTGAATCAACGACATGGTCTCCAAGCTGCTGAAGATTCGCTTCATGCGCGATGGCGAGGCGAGGCGCAAGATTGAAACGGCGGACAGCAATGTGAAAAAAAACTCTGGTGTGGCACTATTTTGCACCTGTGTTGTCGGAGGAGCTGCACACTGCCGTGTCCAGCTGCCAGGTAACCCCCTTGCATTTTTGTTCGCATCCTTGTTAACGCTATGTGGCTACGCGTATGCGTTGTTAGTTGATCTCGAAGTATACAAAACGCGAGGTGTGAATACAGAAAACGCAAGAAGGACATGCAGGCTACATACAACAATCCCATCGAACCCATGGATGATAGTTACTGGTCCATCCTTAACGACGACGTCGCTTCCCATACAGGGATTAGTGGCGACATCATTTTCGACTTAAATCTTGATGACGTACGACACCGGTGATGCCGAGGAGATGACTATATCGAAGGAAGAGAAGAAGCCCCCAATTGTGCAGCTAGCAATAGCGATGCAGACAGGAATGGAAGGTATAGTCGCGTCTATGTCTTCCGGGTCGGAGAGGGCGGCAAGATCGACTCGCGGCTTGATGCGTTGGATGCGCAGCATGCTGAAAGCCTCCATGTCCAACGGCAACAAATGGAGCTGCTTAAGTTGCTAGCAGAGAAGTTACAGTAGTTGGATAGCTACATCTATTTCATAAACAATGCCACAATGCCATCGCGTTTTGCTTCGCCTACTACTTGTGTCGTAGCTGATTTTGAGTTGACTTCATCTTGTGAAGTATCTTGTGCATATCTGAGCAGCGGGTCAATGTTGTTGACACTGTGCTTAGCAGCCAGAATTATTTGAAAATGATGAAGCACAGTGCACGAAACGATCACAATGACGTTATGATCCTTCGTCTTCTGATCAATCCTGCCAACTAGAATATGGAAACGGTTTTTGATGCGCCCAAAAGCGCACTCGACCACAATTCGTGTTCGATAGTGCCTGTAGTTGTACCTCCACATTCGCTTACTGGCGGCAGCTGCCGTATCCAGATACGGCGCAATTAAATGCTGCCACAGCATCGCGAAGTAAGTGCTTTCCCTGAGGCATGTAGGAAGAAATTCTAACAAATACTTTTAGTATCTGCAAGGGGTTTACTTAGCCCAATACTTTAGCTTGCCTGTAGTTGTACCTCCGCATTCGCTTACTGGCGGCAGCTGCCGTATCTGGATACGGCGCAATTAAATGCTGCCATATCATCGCGAAGTAAGTGCTTTCCCTGAGGCATGTAGGAAGAAATTCTAGCAAATACTTTTAGTATCTGCAAGGGGTTTACTTAGCCCAATACTTTAGCTTACACATGTGTACACGCGTATGAGGAAGCGTATGTGTATTTAACGTAGATTATGTATACTTGTGTCCACAAGTATACTTTAACCTAAATAAAGTTACAATTAGTAGCTTTGTGGTAAATGAGAACTGAATTGACTGTTAACTGTGGCTTTCCTCCTAAACCTGATATCTATAAAGAGAGGTTCTGCCAACGAGTGGTTGACAGAAACTATGACCTAACGCATGATTCTTGTTGGTGGAAAGATGCTGCTTTCCTACCAATAGTATCGTTTTTTTAATATGAACGGTGACCACACTGCAATGTGGTCCACCCGAGTGTATCCATTAGTGCATGCGTGTTGCACTAAGATGTAGGTTAACCAAATGTGTAGCTCCGCTACAGTATCCAACTGCGTACAAATGAGTAAAATATACCAAATTTTTCTTGACGCCCGAGCCATTCCAAAGTGACGGATCATTGGTTGAGCCTGCTCGAATCGAAAGTGATCTCAAGACCCCCACGATGGTCGACAACAGCCGGGACGTTAACAGCAGGGAACCCTTTTCGACAATGCCAACCCATAAAGTCGGATGTGCGCGGTATGTGAATAAGGGTTACGTCCATTGCCCCAACGACGCCTGGAAATTCTATCAGAGCGAAAAATCCGTCCTACCCCGTCGTAGCTTCATCCCCAGTAGACATAGAGACTACAGAGCTTGTCATACTCGTTAGGACATCTAGTGTTTCATTGAGGTACATCACAGCGCGCGTTTGCGAGATATCCATGATCGCAGCTGCAGAATCCATACCCCTTCCTTGGGCCAGGTAGATCATAGTGAGAGCTAGACGTCTGATGACGGGGTTTTGGTGCTCGGTCCGGGCTTTCGTGTCCATGCCTCGTACACTGCCTTATATAGAAGCAAGAAAGGCGCTTTTGTTCAACGTAAATGTGTCTGGAACCAGCGCGTTCTTGTAGCTTGCAACGCCATCTCGAAGGTCTGGGACAAGAGTGTGGGTGTCGACTTGCAGAGCCGAGGGAGCGCCCATCCACTGTGACCACTGCGATGGCACCAGGCGCGCACAGATGACTGCATGACTTCTACCTGGTAATTCTTCTCCATCGGTGAGGGGGGGGGATGTCGAAAGGAGGGAGTGGACAGAACAACATTCTGACTTCAGAACACCTGTGCGCGATGTTTTGAAGACTGGTATTCCCAGAGTGAGGAGCTCAAAAATGCACATTGTACCAGAATCCGCTGACCAATCATATGTACGGAAGGTAGTAGCTCAGAATGCATTCCAGTACTCAGGTACATTTTGACGGTTTCAAAAACCACAAAATACCAAATACAAAATCCTTGTGAGCGTTGACATTAGACACCTCAGAAAAAAAATTATTCTCGATATTTTGTTGTTATAAGGCAAATGTTCAGTTTCATAGTTTTTTCCAGTTTTGTAACCCCGTGCGTTTTGACCAATGCTAATGCTGACGCCAACATCTGACCTTTTTGACTCGTCAAAACCAAAAACAGCTGGTACAGGGGCAAACCTCCAAGACTCAATAACAGAGCGAGCAGTTTGATTCACACCCACGTCCACCAATTTTACTCTCGCCTACACCCACCTCACCAGCCGTCAAATGATGAATCATCACGCCAGCTACAGCGACTACTGACAGCGACACTGAACGGGATACAGCTGCCCAAGCCGTTTTCAAAGGGGCGCAATTACAGACAACCAGCAAGACGACCAAGGTTCCGCTGAGTACGCTGAAGAAGTATGTGTCTGGTGCACACAAGGCCCATCCACTTGAGCCTAAACGCCGCGGATCCCCACCACTGCTGCCCCAGGATGCGGAGGACACCATCCGGGGTTGGGTGCTCGCTCGCCAGAAGTCTAAATACCACCTGGGTTCAAGTATCATAGACAGTAAAGCGGGAGATCCTTATCTTTTCAGATCGGGCAACGAAAGGAACAAAAAAGGTACTTCTGAATGCCTTTAATATTGTTTAAGTCGGTACAAGGTAGTCTATCAAGATATGGAACGACGTGGCTTTGTCTTCATGGTCCCCTTGCAGTTGGACGTGTTGGATGCGTCAACAGCGTCTATCTACAAGAGTAGCAATGTTCCAGGCTGATGCAGACGAGATGTGCTGCTTCCTGTTGCTGAAGCTGCGACCCACTGCATTTTTTGTGTGTCCTTTTTGATAGAACTTCAGCTCCTCTTCTTCCACGACCCCGTAGTTCACCTACTTAGCCAGGAACCACATGACGTGGGAAGTTTTGTTCTAACCACCAGCACTGCCAGTCCAGACCGCCAGTTTGGCCTTTTGCACGTCCTTTGTGATTTATCCTCCCACGCCATCTGCAGCATGTCATATTACATGAGCGCACGGCCTAGCATGCCCACCTGCTCATTTTCCGCCCTTGCGCTCGCCATAAGATGGTGGTGGTGCATCTTGTCGATAGCGGAGTACACACCGAAGAGCCATACGCTCCACATTGACAGGAAATACCAGCCTGATGGGGTGTCAGGTGTATGAGGCAGCGTGAGGTTTTGCGCAAAGCCCATAATGGTCACCAAATGCCCCTTGCTGGCTTTTGCGACGCGACATCTTGCTTGTACTCGACACTGTAATAGCAGCACACAGTCAAAAATGAAGATTGTTTCATTAGGATTAATTCAAAATGATCGCAACGTTCTTTGGCATATTCAAGGTGCTCGCCGAAAACCCCCGCGCGCTCTCCGTCAGGTGCGTCCACCTGTTGCCGTTAGATGGCGCACTGGTCGCACACTTGATCTTGAGGAGACCCTAATATGGATGGTGTGGCAGCGCCACTTGAAGATGCGCTAGAAGGAGCTCTCCGAGGACTTCTCCGCAGCGGTAGTACCTGCGTGTGTGTGGCCCCTCCACCATCGCGAACGGGCACCAACCCACCCAAGAGCGAAGCTACCCCCACAAACCAGGCGACAATTAGATCAGCGTCAATTTCCTTATGATTTTGGTTCTCCTTTCCGCCGAGTGGCTTTGCAGAGATGCTCTCGTTGCACACGCGCTTCCAGTACATGTGAAGCGTGCGGTGACTGACGCTGTGAATCGCTTGAAAAGGCTTCTTGCGTACGGACCGACGTACGGCACCATGCACTTTAACCACTCGCGTACTGGCTTTGGACTAGAAACCTGCGTGATAGCTTTGGATGATGTCTGACTGGCTACTCGCGCGTTTATTTTAGTTTTCTGGGCTGGTCGACCAGACTCCGCCGCTAAGGAACACATCGCAATAGTAACGATCAACGACGTTCGGTATTCTTCCTTTTTCATCGCTCGCAGCGACGCGACTAACTGGGATAGATGCTCACGCTTTCCGACCATGCACTGTTTACTGCAGCATACCTGGCCCTCTAGCCGACCCACCCCTCTCGCAAGAGGAACTGCTGTCCCCGAGAGGAGCCACTGTCCCCGCCATCTCAGCTAGCACAGACTAGTGCTGAATACGGACAGATCGAGTTCCGATCATTTCGGCTGTTCAGGTCGGTCAGGGAATAGTCATATTACGTTAAGTCCGGAAACTATATCTTAAACGCGAGTTGATGTTGCTTGCAAGTGCGGAATCAAGAGACATTGCGCTTTAAAACGGCCGGTGCGTGCAGCTCATGACTACCCCCCCCNNNCCCCGGTGGCACCGTCTCCTGCACTAAGAGCTTCACCAGGCGACAACAAACACCACGGCCGGGCTGCAGACAGCGTCGTTCAATCCCAAGGTCCCATGTACGTTCGTCAAGCGCGTTATATTCTCTGTATTCGCAGCGTCGTCCGGTGTCAGGCAGCCCAGCCTCAAGTTCGCCCTGGAGTGACCAAGCTGATGCCGCAGCAGGTCTCGAGGATGACCGTCTTCTACGAGGCAGCTCTGCCCCGCGCACAACTGGCCAGAAAGAGCACCGCGCACTGTGGTAAGCAAACTGGCCAGGAAGCCGGGCCCCATTTTGCGGCCGTTTAGGATTATAGACCCTGAGAAGACACATGGGCCCGTGTAATGTCTGGGGACCATATGTACCTTGGCAGTGACAAGTCATAGTGGAATATAGTGTCACATACTCTTTTGTACTCGGAGGTTCAACCTCTGGACAATCAATTTGTCCGGAGAGTATATAATGTGCATGAGCGAGCAACAGCCGCTCCACCACCAGGATCAGTCATCCCTACCACGGCGCCAACCGTTCCTGTCCAGGCTCTGGCGCCAGCAGCAAGTGTGTTGAACGTCGCGACCACGAATCCGGTGACACAAAAACAGATCGATCTGATGGTGGCGCGCATAATAAGGTTCGAGGGCTCGCTGGCGTTCGTGCTGATTGAGTCGCCGATTGTGCGCAAGTTTTTCTCAAAATTGGCCCCTCATTTAAAGTTGCCCTACAGAGCAAAGCTTACAAATGTCATTCTCCAACGCGCCCTCCGTGCTGGATGTCATAGCAGCTACCAATGAACAAGGTACGATGACAGTTCCGACGGACATATATACCGATGTGAACAAGTAAGGTATCATTATTTCATGGTTGCTAAACCCGATATGAAGTCGTTGTACTGGTCATCTCTCAATATTGGTTCGGTGAATCATACGGCGATATATTTAGCGATCAAAATGGAACAAGTGATTAATGATATCCAACCAAATGGTGATACATTGGTGACGGCCGTTCTAATTGCAACGCTAGCAATATGGAAGCTGCACGGAATATACTCGAGAGCAAGCTGCCGCTGCTCGGCGGGTGCTGTGCCGCTCACGTGCCCAACTTGGTGACAGAAGAGATTTTCTAAAAGAAGATCACGTTTGTTTCCGATGTGCAAACTCAAGCCCTTCAAATCTGGAGGTTGGTGCGTGATCACCAAGGACTTATAGAGAAGTTCAGGATTCTCCAGAATATTATGACCGTGAAATGCGAATGTCATACGTAACAACGTACGTGTTGGTTTCGAACAGCACTTGACGCCAAAAATACATTGGCAAGTAGGCGAAAAAGCTCGAAGTCGCAAAGTGCTCAAACAAATGGCTGTACTCGTGTCTCAGCCTTTTCATCGTCGAGCCATCCAGATGTTCAAAACGCGCTCAAGGTTCCTCCACTTCCCCAGCAGGCTCGAAGCGCATGTTTGCAATTGCTTCAACTTCTTCAAAACTGGTTGGGAGTAGCGCACCCGGATCGAACTCTTCGTAGTCTTCCAAGGCCTATAGAGCAGCATTACCGTCAACTTCTAGTTCATTGTCAATATCACCCTTCACCAACGCCTGCCAGTCTGAGCGGTTATTCTGCCTCGTAAGTTGCTCGTAATTTTCAATGCCTCGTTGCGCCACACCAATAGCCACATGCTCAACAGCCAGCTGGAATTGGCTATCGAGCCATGCATCTCGAAAAGTGACGCGTATTTCCCTCGTAGTGGTCGGCGACACAACCGCCCAACAATGTAGGTCGTCCCAACTGGACGATAGCGCTTGGACTTCATCCACGGTTCTTTTTCAGGCGAAAAGGCGACAAGCTTATCCAGATAGCCCTTTTCCCGTAATACCGGTGGCGTACGTTGTGGTGGTCCAGGCGATCTTAACGTGGTAACCGTCGTACCAGTCCGCGGCGTACCCCCGTCAGACACCTCCGATCGATTTTGAACACTAGGATTCGCCGTCACAGCTTCAGGTACAGCACCCCCACGGCTAGCGCCACGGCCTCGTCCTCGGCCTCCCGGTGTAGCGACATATCGGTCACTAGCGGTGCTGCGCTGTACAGGCTCTAGCAAGCTGGCGCGCGCGCTTCGCACGCTGATCCTTGGGGCTCNCACCGCCAGCCGATCGGGCTGCTGTGGCTGCCACATCAAACACATGCTCAGAATTAGCACAGCTTCACAAACATCACGCGAGACGTTGCCATACCAGTTGATCTGCTACGGTCGCCGCCGCAGCCTTCACCTATTCGCCAAGGCACGGCGCAGCCGATCCCTCGTAGTTGCAGGTTGCGTCCTTGTACTTGCAGCGCTCGGTGCCTTCAACGACTGCGAATTCGTCCCAAATCGAAGTACTTAGCCTTCCGCGTCGTGCCATGAGGCACAACGAGGTTGATGCCATCAGGAGCAGCACCAACCACATCCTTACCGGACGGCGGACCGATGGCGGGAAATTTGAAGTTTGACGGAAACCTAGAAGTGGCTATATTTGGTGTGTACTACACTATTATGATGCAGAAAATGCAATTTGATGCAATAAGATGCAGCGCATCAAACCAACAGTACTTTCGAGAGACAGCACTCGCGCTTGGCGTGTGGAAGGCGTGGTGTATCGGGTGTGTGTTGTTTGAGATGCGAGCGTCGCAAGCCCATTTCAACAACCGACAACACTCTCTCAAACAAATATCTCGATTGTGGTGGTTTATCCTATCCCAACACCCCATCTTAAGCTCAAATCATGAATTGACTGGTCTATCTTGCCCTAGCGTTTGCTGTTCTGAACACGCTTCAATTTCAAGCAAGTTGGTCACGACCTAGTATACTCGTTTGTCACTAATGCCTAGCCCTTCCGCCTAAAACCTGATTTCCAGCGCCACCATATTGCACCAAGGAAAAAAAAACAGTGGAAGCCGGCCAAGGGCCAGCTAATAACATGTACGTCTTACACCAAACGCCTGCAAGCACTGCGCTGACGCGATTCTCTGCAGTGCGCTTGACGTCTGAAGGTGCTGGTCTGCCTGGAGGCAGGTGGGCGACCTCCACTCTCGGGCTCGAATTCCGGTGAAGTGCTGCATCCCGCTGCGACAGCGTGATTTCACCGAGGTATTCGCGCTCAGAACCCTGATGCCGATAAGAATCAGGCACACTTTGAGATGCAGATTTGGCCTCCGACCTCATCTGCCTTGCAGTCGTCTGCGCGCGGTGCAAAATATCATACACCACTTTCAGCGAACGCGCCTGAGTACGGCAAGTGCGGGGCACGCGTGGATTTCCACATTTAGCGGACGCAAACGCGACCAAGCCGCTTTTACGATCACTATTGCGTACAACGGGTCCGATGTCCACGAGTGGGAAATCGCTCGTATGCCCGTTCGTTTGTTGTCGGAATGACCGCAAAGGTTTTGCTTCGCAACACTGCACGGGAGCTGAACACCTTTGTCTTGCACTTGATCGCACGTTCAAGCTGAACTGCGTCAGGTAGTATGCGCCCGTCTGCGGCATTACCCCCCCCCCTCCCCNCCCCCCTCCCTCCCCGACCGCCTTCCGGTATTTTTACCGGTGAAGCTTTACATCACGTCGCAGCTCCAGCATGAGCACTTTGCAGCCGCGCTATTTCATTGCGCCACATGTACAATCCAAATAATGATGCGGGGCTCAAAGTTCAATTCGTGCTTGGTGCCGCGGACAAGGAAAGCTGTACGCGATGTCTTCGCATACTGCGTCTTTATGCAATNAATGTTGGCGGACTCAGTACGAGTTCCTGCCGAAGTGGTACGAATCCGGCGCGCGCTTCTTGTGTCGACGAGTCCGCTTGGTCTTCCAGCTCCTTTTGCTCTGCTACCGGCGCTCGAAACCAGACCGGCGTCTTCATGACGCGCCATGACAGTACCCAGCTAATATCTTCTGCTTTT
>KE573238.1:0-12768 GCA_000443045.1 Phytophthora x cambivora | reverse complement strand
GAACAGCATAATGCATATTCCATATATTATTTTGAGGTAGAGATGTTATTCGCGAACTATTGCGAGTTCCAAATCTAACAACGGAAACAAACGACGAGCACGTCAACGCCGTTCACTGACAGCAGTAGAGTTCTTGCACGTGCGAGAAATAATTGACGGCCTCTTGCTCTTTCTTCTTGAGCACTTCGTCCTGGATAAAAAATAGGGGATCCATTGGAGAAGCGTCAGCGAGCTGGCAAAAGTGACAATGAAGTTAGCCAATGCACATTCGTTAAGTAATAATTTGGCGAGGAGGCTTCACTTGAAAGTCTAATTTGAAATTCTAGCATTGTTCAAACAAAGGTAAGTGTTTAGCATGAAAACAAGATACAGATATGTGTTACTTTATCCAGCAGCGCACCTTACTCGTGAGCTCGTCCGCATGCAGGTGGGCTGCGTAGCGCACAGCCGCTGCAACAGCACAATACCACAAACAGCATGAGAAAACGTAGGTCATAACACAGTCAAATAGACATCGACGCACCTTGTCCGGGCGTACGTCTCGGCACCAGCGCGCTATGCGGCGCTCTTCAACTTCAATCACTCCTGCAACAAACAGAATGAGCAAACGTAGACCACAAACAGAATGAGCAAACGTAGGCCATAACACAGTCCAATAGACAGCGACGCACCTTGTCCGGGCGTACGCTCGGCACCAGCGCGCTACGCGGCGCTCTTCAACTTCAATCACTCCTGCAACAAACAGAATGAGCAAACGTAGACCACAAACAGCATGAGCAAACGTAGGCCATAACACAGTCCAATAGACAGCGACGCACCTTGCCCGGGCGTACGTCTCGGCCCCAGCGCGTATGCGGCACCCTTCAACTTCAATCACTCCTGCAACAAACAGAATGAGCAAACGTAGACCACAAACAGCATGAGCAAACGTAGGCCATAACACAGTCCAATAGACAGCGACGCACCTTGCCCGGGCGTACGTCTCGGCACCAGCGCGCTACGCGGCGCTCTTCAACTTCAATCACTCCTGCAACAAACAGAATGAGCAAACGTAGACCACAAACAGCATAAGCTAGCCTAGGCCATAACACAGTCCAAAGACAGCGACGCAGCTTGCCCGGGCGTACGCTCGGCACCAGCGCGCTACGCGGTGCTCTTCAACTTCAATCACTCCTGCAACAAACAGAATGAGCAAACGTAGACCACAAACAGAATGAGCAAACGTAGGCCATAACACAGTCCAATAGACAGCGACGCACCTTGTCCGGGCGTACGTCTCGGCACCAGCGCGCTACGCGGCGCTCTTCAACTTCAATCACTCCTGCAACTAACAGAATGAGCAAACGTAGACCACAAACAGCATGAGCTAGCCTAGGCCATAACACAGTCCAATAGACAGCGACGCACCTTGCCCGGGCGTACGTCTCGGCCCCAGCGCGTATGCGGCACCCTTCAACTTCACTCACTCCAGAGACACACCTTGTCCGGGTGCACGCCCCTGCTCCAGTGTTTGCGCTCCACGGGCTGCGCGGTGCACAGCGGCTGCAACATCACAGTGCCACAAACAGCATGAGCTAGCCTAGGCCTTAACACAGTCCAATAGACAACAACGCACCCGGTCGCGTGTAGTTCTCGACCCCAGTGCGCTACGCGGTGCTCTTCAACGTCACTCACTCCAGAGATGCACCTTGTCCGGGTGTACATCGTACAGCACCACACAACAAACAGGATGAACAACCGTAGATAACGACACAGCCGGACAGGCAGCAACACCTTGCTCGCGTGCACGTCCCCGTGCCGGTGTATGCGCCCCACAAGATGTGCGATGGAGGACGGTGGCGCCGTGACGCAAAACGCCTTGTCAGGCGTGGGTGTTTTCCTAGTGGGTACTGAGCATGACTAACTTGAAGCAATACAAGTAGAGCAACACTCGTCAGTACACCCTTTCGACTTCTTACAAGCGTCGCTTCGTACTTAGGGGCTTTTTACGATCCTGATTTGCTCGCTTTCTCGCTAAATCAGACAAAGACCGCTGGGTAATCAGAGTCGCTTGCGCCGAAAGGACGAGTGGCTGCACCCTGTAGCCATCCATTAAAAAATCACAAAACGTCGCAAAGTCAGACAATCCACCATTGTCCCACGGTACTCCATACATAGCGACCCTTCCCGGGTTCCATAAAAGAACGACCTGATATTAGTGACTGTTAACTCCTTCGATAGGAGGTCATTCAAGGATCCTTATTTGAAAGGTCGGTCCTCCGATTATAGAAGTTATTATAGAGAGGTAAATTTCGAAAAAAAAGCCCTAGTGCGTGTGATTATAATGATAACTCCTAACCCGAATGGTAACTATGCGTAAGAAGTCCTGTAAAAAGGGTAAGTGATGTAGTAGTAAAAAGGGTACAGTAATGGTGTTCGTTTCATTATAGGGGGGCTTTGCCCCAAAAATTAGCCGTTGGAATTGAGTTACAGTAAGCGCGGTCTATTCCGGTACTACTCAAAATGAATATCCTTAACAGAATGATGCAATCGCTTTAAACAGGGAAAATGACTCCAGTTTTGGCGGGGGTTATGGCGCGAAGCACTACGCACCAGCCATCGTGAAGATCTCCGTACCCGCCATTGAACCGTCAGCAGAGCGACAGAGCAACTTAGACGCTCGTTGCTCACCAGTTTCCAATACTCTCTCGACATGGGGGGCTGGATGAAGATCAAGGAGAAGCGGGCTCTCATCAAGAAGGCCGCCGACTGCCCACCCATGACGCAGGACGAGTTAGCAGCCTGGGCCAAGTTGAAGCGGGCTCCAGTCCAGACAACGGTGTCGGACATCCTCAAGCGAGCCTCCACGATCATGAACGCCAACTACGGCGACGACAACAGGCGCAAGCCCCTTTACGTGACGTCGCCAGCTCTGGGTTCTATGCTGCGGGCGTGGATACAAAGGCTGGAGGCGCAGGGGGTATGCCTATCGCGCGCGTTGATCACTATGAAGGCACGCGGCATTCAAAGGGAGCTCTGTGACGCTTAGGAGCTCTCTTTTTCCGACGGTTGGCTAACGGCTTTTGAGCGTAGGCATGCGTTGCGCTACCGCTAACGGCCTAGTGAAGCTGGTTCAGCTGATCCTGCTGCAGTAAGACTCGGTCGGCAGTAACTAAGGACGTCTTCAGCATGGACGAGACGGGCTCTGCTACGCAATGGCACCCGCTCGCTCCATGTGCACTAAAGGGGCACGCGGCGTCAAGAAGAATAAGACCAGGATTACGGTGGCTTTGACGGCCAACGCGGACGGCACGGACGCGCTCCCGCCACTCTTCTTAGGTCGCGCGAGGCAGCCGTATTGCTTTAAGAAGCGTACGGCTGAAGCGATGGGGTTTCAATACCGCTCGAACCAGAAGGAATGGATGAAGGGAGTGGTTTTTCGTGAGTGGCTCCTTAGTCTAGATCGGGAGATGCGTGCATGTGGGCGTCATATATTATTATTACTTGACAATGCCTCCTCCCACAGTACGGGGGATATTGTATGTACTTACGTGAGAGTTGAATTCCCGCCCCCCAACACCACAGCCTTTCTACAGCCCATGAATGCCGGAATCATCGCTGCGTTCAAGGTGGCTTACCGCGGAAGGCAGCTGCGCTGGGTCTACGACAAGATCAAAAGCGGTGACAAGATCGATAAGAACATGTACAAGGTCGATCAACTGCAAGCGATGCAGTGGAGGAAAGAAATCTGGCGCGATCTCCAAGAAAAGGCTACTGTCGAAAACTGCTTTCGTCACACTGGTATTGTTTTCAATGCAGTTGACGAAAGGAACAAGGAGTCTGCTGATACCAGCTATGGAGTCGATGTTGAAGTAGAAGATATCATAGTTCGTGCGGCTCAATTCACGCACTGATGGAGGAAGCTGAAGTAGCGAATTCAAATCGAGATAGAGTAATTGGGGTCCAGTTACACCTAGCTGTCGGTGCACCGGTAACATTAATTTATAACATGGAGCATGCAGCAGGGCTCTGCAACGGTACAAACGGGATCATATACGACTTTATATTTTGTAGTAATTCGCCCTTGCCTATAATACTTATCCAGATTACAGATACGTACTTTGGTCCTTCATTTCTGTAACACACAGAACATATGTGTATCTAGTTCTGCCTTGCTTACATATACAGCTGTGTACTCAGCCGCACCATACGCATTGCCAATTAACTGAATATCCATATTGGCCCTCCAGACCGAAAGCAGTGAAGGCGAGTAATTGTTTATTGTAGGACAGTCCCTCTTCAATTGAATTTTAATTGACGAAATACCATCTGATGCTGTAACAAAAAAGATTTCGCTATGGATTTGTAGATCTTTTGGATAACCAAAACGACATTCATTTCCAGATTTTCTGCACCGGGAAGTCGAAGTGCAAATGTGCTGCTGGACTCGTTGTATTACACGAGATAAGTAACGTTCCCACTCGCGCGTATTAGTTCGTGGGGGTCTAGTAGATAGTATATCAAATTTGGCGCTTCGTTCATTCGTACACGTCGAACATGTGCATTTATCGAGATAACAAGAAGATATCGAGACAACCGAAATTGTGCTGTCAATATTGGCAGCTAACTTTATACGACCCAGTTCGGTTTCTGATAACTTTAATACATTAGGAGCGTTTGTTATCCAAAGAAGAGCATGTATATGGGGGGTCCACGCTGTTACAATTCTACACGCCAGAAGTAATCTGAGATTTCCCCAAGGGGTTTACCATTGCCACAAAGTATAGAAGCAAATAATGCGTCAAATCGCCTGTTGACAGTCCCGGACAGCAACGAGGGGTCTTTTTGCATTTTTGAGCTCAAAACTGCGTGTTTTGCGATGTTTTTTGCGCCAATCGGTAGATACCAGTTAGCGCTTTTACCCAATAGTCTTGCGTGCTCTTAATTCGCAAAACTAGACACACGACAGTCTCAGAAGAGGGTCCGCTGAGTGAACCAATACTGAAACCAAGTGTAGTAGTCAGCCAGGTCCAGAAACTGACCTAAGGTTGCTTCCTCGGCTCTAGTGGCCATTAGGGCGTGCCATATCGCGTAACGTCGTCTGCTGTTGCGCCTACACAGTAGCAGCGGTCGAGCAGATAGAGATACGACTGCAAGTTGTGGCACCCGGTCCACTGTGTCACGCACAGACCCCCCGAACGCCTCCCAGCCGTCACCTCCATGGCAGGGTTCGAAAACTGGGATAAAGTTTTTTGGGGTTTTGGGATTTTCAAATATCCCGCCCACGCAAATTATCTCCAGCCGGGGTTATTTGGGTTGTAGCCATTCGGCTAGCATACTTGAAAATTGTATGCGGTACTGAAGTAAAGTGAAATCGCAAACTCTATAACGGTGGAGCAGCGTCAATCTACCGGACAAACTGCACCACACGAGTGAGATAAGCTTGATTCGGTAAGCATGTTCCATCTCGAAAGCGCTCGACCAATTTCACAGGCATCAATGCTATCTTCACATACCCGTATACAATTTTCAAGCTTAAAAATGACGTCATCGGCCTTAAAAAAAACAGAACCAAAACCCACCCACCCATGGTTCTTGTCACACCCACGCGGTCGAATCTCAAAACATGGGTTTTGACGAACCCTGCTCCATGGCCTTCAGCGTGCAACGAGATGCAAAAATGAGGATTTGCTATAAACGTCAATGACTGGGTAAATGCATATGACATCTTCACGAGACCATTGCGCCACCAATACCGATGCGCATGATGCGGTGTGTGGGCTGCTTTGTTATATTTCCTTATGAAGAATACGAATCTGCCTAGTATAATTTTACGACTGAATGACCCCTCGTTGCTGTCCGGGACTGTGAAGTGGCGGGCAGCGATGTTAGGGTTTTCATTTAGATATCTACGTCTCTCTTGGCTACTTAGGTGTCGAGCTTGTTCTAATGTTAGTGCAGGATTACACGCTCGAAAAAAATCAGGCCACACTGTATCAGATGTACTTAGAGTTAGAAAAAATGTGGGCCATCGTGATGGGAGTTATTAAATTCCCGAGGAGTTTACGACTCGGGAATTATGTTTTCTGAAAAACGGAAGAGATATTGGACGACTACCGACACGCGGCGAAGAAGGCGCTCAGTGAAGAAGTATGCTATTAGATGGGCGGGTGTTAGTCGGTAGGGTGGGGTTTTAGTCCAGCGGCTGCGCGCCACCACTTCGGCCGCAGCGTCAGCAAGGTTTCCCCACCAAGTGTTTGTGAGCAGCCCATTTGCAGTTAGACGCCGAGGCCAGCGAGCGGCGGGGTCGCCGTCGAGACCTCGCCCGCTTTTTACCCTCCCACCATTCCAAGGGGGGTGGCCTCTCGGTGGCATCACTCGCGCCGCCGCTCCATGCGCGCGCGACCCTCACGATGCCTCCTTGAGGCCTGGCTAAACTTGCTAATGGGCTGCTCTTTTGCCCCACCTTGTTTGTTTTTCTTAGAAAACACGGTTCCCCAGCACGCTCATTAAATCATCTCTAACATTGGACCAATACAACCCCTGTGAGCCCGCACAACCTTTTTACCGAGACTTCTTACGGAGAGACTTTTTACGATAAACTCTGACAGGTTTTGCTTCATTTTAAGGGATCGTATGAGAGCCTAACGCTCCATAGAACGGCCAGTACATCGCTGTTTTAGCTCTTTTCTTAGGTTCGCAATAATAAACCCGGAATTCCCTGTTTCTTAATTCGGGACAGTCATTTTAATGACTTTGCTGGATTGAAACGTCGCATTAACATGGGGTTGAAGGTGCTATTTTGGTAACCGTAACAATGATCAAAATGTTTCTAAACCCAGTTTTTTTTACATTTTTGGCCCCAGTGCACGCGATTCTAAATTGCCACCCTAACCCTCTTCAAGAATTGATGTTTCCACTTGGTAAAAAGTAAATAAGAGAGTAATTCAGCGAGTAATCACAGACTAAATCGGAGTCACGTGATTATAGGGGGCTTCGCCCCAACTATGCAAGTATTAGTTTCGATTGAAATCAGATATTATACTATCTGATTACTAACGGGTTAATGAAAGAAATGAGTGGCGATCTACTCTTTAGAGCAACGCTTCTAAAGTGCAACAGGCTTCCGAAGGCGATTTCTTCGGCAATCATGAACCACCTATCTGTTATAGTGTACTAAATGTAAGTACTCGGTGGGAAGGGCGATACCTGCTCGCGGTGAGCGCCAAACGAATACACGGTTCGTCGCGGGAGGAGCCGACTTTTGGGTACAAATCGGACGATCTCTTAGGGCGTCTTTGTTTCGCTCTTTTCATCTGGTTAAGTTAAGTCGGCCATAACCGGAGTGCTGCGTGATTGGCAGAAATGACTTAACCATATGGGTACGATTTTACCAGGTCGTCGACGTAGTTAAATGGGGGCCGTCTGGTTAAGTACCTCATCGACAAAATTTCCCTCTGGATGACTCTGGGCGAGAGGGCGGCAGCGCTAGCAGCGTGTAGCGCCGCAATCGCCGCGGCTGGAGCTGCGGCTGTGGGCATCGAGAAGAAAGCTAAAGCGAACAAGCTCACAGTCACCCAGCTGGACTTCGAGGGCCTCCTACAAGATGCTGCGGGTGACGCGTGGTTCCGCGCAAACTTACGCTGCAGCAAGATCACTTTCCAGCGTTTGGTGGACCTCCTAGCTTCGAAGGACTTCGCGTTCAGGACAACTTCTGCGCGAAAGCATAGCTATGCTAAGCGTATCGGTAGTGTACTGTACTTCTATGCCTCGTCTGGAAGCTATCGAGCTACTGCTGGTGCCATGGGAATGAACGAGTCAGTACTGTTTGAGGCTGTTGACGACCTCACCGAGTTTCTGGTGAGCCTGTTACCTGAGGTAATCGCCTTCCCTGACCATTTAGACGGGTGGCGACGGATAGAGGCGCAATTCAAAGAAAAACAAGGCCTTCCTGGAGTTACTGGTGCCATCGATGGATCGCTAGTTCAAATTCAGCGCCCAGATGACTATGAGGGATTCTATTGCAGGAAGTGCTACCCGGCTATCAATACTCAGGCTATTGTCGACCCTGATTTAATGTTCACGAGTGTTGATTTGTTTCCTGGTTCTTGGTCGGACAAGAAGATGTGGAAGTTCGCTCCTTCAAGCCGCCAATATTGTGCAAAGATGCCAATTGAGACTCATTTGCTAGGAGATTCGGGTTATACACTTCTTCCGTGGATCATCGTTCCTTATCTCGAGCGTGAGGAAGGTGGACGGCTCTCGCGCAAACAGAAGCTGTTCAATTTAAGCACTCGAGTACAAGGATGACAGTGGAGAGGACGTTTGGATAGTGGAAAGGTAGATTTCATCGATTGAATGTGATGGCCGAGAAAACAGTGAGTAAAGCCTGTAGCATCATTGCTGCTACTATGGTGCTGCATAATTTCTTTGAAATGCTGGTTAATGGCACTCCCATCGAAGCGGTTCGCGAACCCGTAGATCCTACAATTGCTGAGCCGGACGCAATTTCGGCTGAACAACTGAGAGCTATCGCGAAGTCGAAGCGTGACCGACTCATGTCAATCGTTACCCGCTAGTTTTCCCCCAATTTTCGCCAGCTGTACGAGCATTTGCTGCATCACCTGCGCTTGGAGCTGTTGCTGTTCGAGAAGCTGTGATGCTGTTTCTGTTTGATGGCGCTGCTGTTCGATTAGGATTTGAAAAAAATGCGTGACTGGATGCCCCAGGTTCCTCCACCATGGGCTGGCTGCTTTGAGAAATAGCGGAAGCTACCTTTGCAATACTCTCTGAAAGCACGTGCATTCCTTCTGCGACGTGTTCACCTTGCGTCTTGCTTTTTTTGTTGCTGCGCTGGGGTGTCGGAGGTGGTGGCTGGTCCCTCGGTGTGTTTGGCGTTTCCGTTGGCAAGATAATGTCGCCTAGCTGAGCAAGAATCGGGGCGTCAAGACGTCTGGTCGGAAGCTCCGCTAAGCTGGCTGAAGTGGGCGGTCCTAATTGAGATGTTCCTCCGGTGGATGATAGAAATGGGGATGCCCGTATGCCGTCTTTATCCCCCCACACATCTCGCATGGTCTCCAGGCACGGTGGCTCAATAGGAGCCGGACCGTTTCCGGTTCGATTAAGCTGCTCGTTGTAGGCTGTCCATAGTCTGGCAAGGTGCTTTAGCTGTACAAACGAATGCAAAATATATTACAAGGTTAACACAGCCACCATACAGTTATTCCCGCAGCACGGAATACCTTGTTTCTGCATTGATCAGGGTCAACATCCTCCATGATTCTCCTGGCTACTCCACTCGCGAGCATCTCCATGTTGTCCTTCACATCCTGGTTCGACCGAGAATTAGTAAAGCGGTCACTCAGCTCCACATACCGCACCTCGAGAAGAGTCTTGATGCGAGCATCAGCCCAACTGAAAGGTTGTCGGTTGTCTTTGGCTGGTCTTCCACGCCTTTTTTTCCTCTTGACGCTGTCGCCCTTGATGGATCTGCCACTTCTGCTGGCGGATTTACCCTACAAGGAGAACCTGCGCTGTCAGTGACCCGACCATCTGCTGCAAGTGCAGGAAGCGAGGAGGCAGCGTCCGGAGGCGGATCCGGGGCGTCCGCATCCGCCATATTTTCTTCGCTGCTGCTCAAATCTTCTCCCCTCAAGAGCGCTTATGATTGGGACCTGAAGAGTCGCGAAACAAACACCTCGCACATTTAACCGTACGGGTTCGATATACATTAACCAAACCGGACGACGAAACAAAGACGCCCTTAGGGCCTGGTTCGTACCACTGGGTCTGGTTAAATATTGTATAGGGTTAGGTGTCAAACGAATTCTTACTGGTCAAAATGGCTGGTGTGGAGTGGGCAACCGACTTTTGGTTTAACCCGACAAGGAGTCGAGTAAAAGAGAAAATGAACGACAGGGTATTGCTGGAGATAGTGGCTTTAGCAGTATGTGGAGCCGCCACTGCAGCGACACTAGTTGTGGCAGCAACTAGACGTAAGGAGAAAGAGAATCGCTTCCACGTTCCAGTACTCATGGATGTCCGCACTGCAATGGCGGATCCTGCATGGAACCAATGGTTCAAGCTAAATTTGCGTTGCTCGCAACACACGTTTAACATGCTATGCGTGCTTCTAGAGCCTCGTTTTCCTCAAACCCACTACGTTCGTTATAACTTTGAAACAAGTGTGGCGTGCACACTTTATCACCTGGCCTCGTCGGGTGGATTTCGCGAGACAGCAGCTGCAATGGGTGTTTCTAAGGCATGGTGCGTTAAATCAGTGAATCGGCTGGTGCATGTGCTCTGTGAGCTGAGCAGTGAGCACATAGCGATACCAAGGACAGATGAGGAGTGGGAGGAAATCGAGGAAGGCTTTCGGGCTGTAAATGGATTTCCATGGTGTGCTGGGGCCGTTGACGGTACCCTCGTCGATATTCAACGACCGCATAACAGTGAGGGGTGGTACAATCGAAAAGGTAACGATGCATCAAGCTAGAACTAAAAAATATTTCTGACTGATATTTTACGTCTACTTACCGCAGGAAGAGCGTCTGTCAACGTACAAGCTATCTGTGACCATCGAAAAAAGTTTTTGGCGTTTGACATCCGGCCGGGATCCTGGAGTGACAGCAAAACCTGGAAGCACTCAAAATTTGGTAAACACGCGGAGTCAATTATTCCGCGTGGATATCATATTTTGGGTGACTCGGGCTATGCTTTACTTCCTGTGCTTATGACGCCCTTTCCAGACGATGACAATCTAAGCGAAGAACAGCGGCTCTACAACTACATTCATTCGTCCACGCGTATGAAGATTGAAGGTGCATTTGGGTTGCTAAAAGAGCGTTTTCGAGTGTTTAAGAGAGCACTTCCTGAGAAAACTACTACTGGTGCTGTGCGCACAATACTCGCACGTATGGTGTTGCATAATATCATGATTGACTTCGAGGACGATGGCGTTAGCGAGTTTCTGCTGGAGAAGACAAGAACCGAAATAGATCACCAAGATGAGAGTGTTTCGTCGTCCAGCGAAGCGTTGATGATGAAGATAGGCAAGCAAAAACGAAACGAGATCGCGCGAATGTTGATGGGATTAGCTAGTCGTCGTTACGAGAACGTAGTGCTCGTGCTCCTAGTTATTTTACTTCTTGCTAAGAAGCTCAATCAGACTAGCTAAGTTGCTGTTCTGAACATGTAACTGATCAATAACAGTGTTAAAGCGGTCCTCGATGACGCTTTCTAGTGTAGTTGCATGTCCTGTCGTTTCTGTAGGCTCGTGGCGACGCGCAATGGCTGCGGCCACCGCATGAAATCCTTCAGACATCGCCTTCATACCTTGTTCCATCCCTTCAGCGACTGTCTTCGCTTTTTTCCTCGAGCTTGAGCTGTCATCGTCGCTGTCAGACTCAAGCAGCTCTCCGATGTTGTCATTATCAGCGAGAGTATCGCCGCGCATTCCTGTCTCACTAAAACACGATATCAAATCCGACTAAAACGTAATAGAAGCAACATAGTTGCCAATTATGAAATCCTACCTCGTCCAATACTCCTCCATCATGGCAAGGCATGATGGTTCTGCAACTGGGTTATCCACATCGTTGCCAGTCGCGTTGCGGTCGGAGCAGTATTCGGCCCACTTCTTTTTCTACGCTTTGATCTACCCAGATAAAATAATAACACATGAAGCAGAAACAGATACAACTCAAACAATTTGATGGAAAATACCTTGTTCTTGCACTGCTCTGACGAAATCAGTACGTCATGCTTCTTACTCAGCTCTGCCGCCAACAACAGCCACGCAGCACGAATCATGGCGTTGTTTCGAGCGTTGGTGAACTTCTTCTGGTACGTCTCGTACCGCAGACGCATCAACGACTCTGCCATGACGTCACTCCACTCGATCGCTTCGGTGCCCTTCGCCTTGGGAGGTCTACCCTTCTTCCTCGGCGTCCGCTGCGGCTTCAAAGCCTTCGAGCGCTTTGAGCAAGATTGCGATTCTAACAACACATCACAGACAAATACGCTCAGAAACGTAGTGGGTAGAGAGATAAGGAAACATAAGAGCTAAGCTACGCACCCGGTACCGTGCCGTCCTTAGCAGCTTCTGGTGCGGTCGTCGCGGCTTGACCTTGCAGCGCTGAAGCAGCATCAGAAGTAGCTGCGCTTAGTGCGGCTTCGATGCTCGCACCCGAACTCATCCAGCGTAGCTTGTGCCTTCGATCAGATTCTTTGCGACTGACAGGAACCCGTACGGGTCACGACGATATCAACATCCAGAACCAGTGACATTTTCACCTAGCCCTAACCTTTTAGGAGATTAACCGTGACGAGAGAGACGAACCAAGCCCTTAGTACAGTCCCAATTACTTTCACGTTGGCAGACCGCGGGTTGCTGAGCCAGCACATTATGTAGATCGACTTCATTGCACATTCTTCAATTTTCCAGGTGCCCTAACCGGTACCGACCTCTTTGAGGCTCTACCAATCTGCAGTAGCGAACTTTATGACTCTGGGAATCTCTTCGAACGTTTTGCAGCGTGATGTACATAATATGTACATATGACGCTGCAAAAACGTTCGAAGAGATTTTATACGTAATGTTGGTTCGATGCACTGCATTTTAACTACTCCTGATTGAGATGCATGCATCAAATAATAAGATACGTGCATCTTATTCATCTTGGAGTTAATGGGTCACCCGCAGGACTCCCGAGGCACCTGGCGCGCTGCCGACGCCGCTGGCCACTGCTCACGCACGTCCGCGAATCCCCAACCCGTTTGCTGCAGCCG
>AUVH01043527.1:0-10996 GCA_000443045.1 Phytophthora x cambivora | reverse complement strand
CAGCCACATTTTCTTCCGAGAACGCGAGATCGTTCGCCATCGCATGGGTGAAATCCTCTGTGCTTGTAATCGCGTACCACAGCAACGTTTGCACCAGGCGTGCGAGCACGACTAACCGAGCAATAAAAGCGGCATCCTCTTCACTCTTTGCCAGCAGCAGACCCTTCATCAGAACGCTGCCTAAATGGCTGAGCAAGAGTGGCTTTTGAGGCCATCGCACTTTTCCCCACTGGCTTTGCTTCCGTGTCTGTGTCTGTGTGCTCGGATGCTCACTCTCAAGCACGACAGTTCCGTCGGGAAGGATATCCGACCCTCCGTAGAAGAGCAAGTGAAGGATTTTCTCGTACAAATCGGTCGGTGTCACCGAAGAATTGAAAGTAACGCGCGAACTCACATGCTTCAGCATCAGCGGCAGAAAACGCATCGCTTCCAAAAAGAGATGTTCTCGCAACTGATCCGTGTCATGCGTGTCGAGGAATGAGCACAGCAACGTGTGAAATAGGGCGTTGCAACCAGAGGTGGTATAGCGTTCTGGTTGTGATTTCTGCATCGCGCCACACGCCACCTTGTGAACTGCCATACAGAGCGATGCCAGACCATCCTCCAACCACTTGTTTAGCTGCTGAGTTTCGCTGGGGTCTTCGTCATTCGAAGCCCCCACTTCGGGTTTTTGCTCCAAAAGCAACGCGTTTGCTTCCTCGCTGCTATCGGTCGAGCCGTTAACATCAGAGCCTACGGTTGCGTGTTCCCTCCCGACAGCATGTTCCAGCCAGCGTACCATCTCTAATTGTGTTACGGTAGCCATGGGTCTTTCGGAGGAGCCGTCGATAGATATTCTGCGCTTTATGGACGGGAGGAACTTGCTTATTTCGTCGGTTGTTGTGGGGATCAGCACGTTGGAGATCGACTTGCACAGTGGGCACAAGAACTCCTTCTTCGTGACATCTACTGCGTTTAGAGCATGGCGATGGTGCCCACCAGTAATGGCCCGTTGAAACTGAGACGTATGATAGGATTCCCAGCACTTGTGGTGCACCGAATGGCCACAAAGACGCACATGAACCGGTATGTCCTCTCCGACGTGCATTTCGTCCATAGGGGTGCTCAGGAATTGTCCATGTGAACCACCATTCAATCGAGAAAGTACCGGTGAGCACTGCGCAAAGCCAACGTAGCACATAAAGCTGTTTTCAGAGTCCACCGAGTGGCACATGGCACACTCCACCAAAGGCGCATCATCGATCATAGAACCGTCACTCCCATCCATTTCGACGTCGCTGTCATCGCCAGCAGCGTCAGATCCACTATGTGTATGCTTCTCTCGTTCACCATCGGCACCATTTTCATCTTCACCCACAGCAACTTGCTCAGTTTCGTTTGCCATCGCCTTCATTTGTTCGGCAAACGCTGCTTGCCGTTGCTGCATCTGCCGCATCGCGCGCATCTGTGCTTCTTTGCGCCTCTGGGCCAAGGCTAACTTGCGGGCAGCTTCGTCACGCGACTCTTGCTCGGTCACTTGGTGTTGCTCGACTACACTTTTGCATTCAGGGCTGATGCGAGACAGCCGATGAAGCAGCCAGTCAATACCTCGACCAATCTCATGCTTCTGATCGCCATCTAACTTCGTCATACTCGCACTTCCACCATGGCTAGACCACGGGTTCAATTTTAACAGTAAATGCAGGATAGCGCAACGCGGCTCCGCGTCTGCATACAAACTGGGCTGCTCTTGTGGGATCCACTCAATAAAACTGTCTGCTATTCGAGAAGCTCGTTCCAGCTCAAAGTGTTCTGCATCCGTCGCAGGAACCATTGTCTGGAAGTATCGCACATCTTCCACCACATACAATTGGAGCGTGAACAAATGCACCGCCCTCGATAGAACACTTAGGCTACTGTGAGCATCAGTTGTTGCACGCCACAGGGACTCATATACCAGTCTTCGCGCGTCCTCGTGCAAAATTGAAATCCGAGACAGCCTGAAGCCTAGTGGACACGGCAAAAACATGTTCACCATTGGGTAATCCAGCCATGTCGAGTGGGTATTGTTCGGACTTCCATCAACTTGCTCTTGCTCTCTCTTTTTGGACGAGCGAAGACGGTGCTGGAACCAATTTTCATGGGCAGATTCGTGCTGCTTGCGCGTCAGATGCACGAATGTCGGGTTGTACTCTGCGTACAATTCTGGCTTCAACCGGTACTGGAATTTGCCTCCGCTAGCAGCTGACGAATCTCCAGTTCCCGACGCTGCCGAGAATCCTGCTTCTACACAAACCTCTTTCAGAATTTGATCAAGAATAGGACCTCCGGAGAAGTTGGCAGGAAACAGGTTCTCCCGGCTTAAGAAAAACTCGTTCGCGATCTTCGATAAATCACTGTGAGCACATGGTCCAACGCACAGACGCTGAACAATTTCACGGCGAAGGTATGGAATCAAGCTCCGCATTGCGTCGCCATCGATAAGCTTTGGTGGTAGTTCGGATGCGAGCTGCGATAGAAGTGCCAAACACTCAGTGACCATCAGCTCCGCTTCCTTCGCATCGGAGCTCTGTGCTGCTTCGTACCATTCCTCTACATCGAAACGCTCCATGATTGATGCCATAACCCAATCGACACCCAGTAATTGGAAGCTAAACTGGAGCAGCAGCAAGTCGAGATCACGGAATCGAGCGCAGAATGGTGGCTCACCGTAGTTCATACTGTGGTTAATCACCGACATTCCATTCCGCACCCACAAGCCCGAGTGCACCTGGGCATCCCACACGATTGCCTGTAGTACAGGCTCAATCAGGTGTACGCGATGCCAAAACCCAAGGGGGCTATCAGCATCGTGAATCCAAACCGACTCATCGTCTTCTAATACCCTGCTCTGAAGCATGGACAGGAAAATATCTAAACCGTTTGCCGAGTCACTCAACGCACGGATCAGTTGCGAGAGCGTACGTTGGAGTGGGAAATGACATGACACCGCCGTTTCAATCTGGTCTGCGCGAAGCGTATCTCCAACCTGGTAGTCGGAAGGGGGGAAATACTTGCCAGCTGAAGCCAACCAAAAGTAAAACGCCTCTAATATAGGTCTTGCAAGCTTCGCGATCAAATGCCGCGATGCCTCCGGAGAGCGTGTCGCCTCAGGCCCCCCTGCAGTCTTAAAGGCATTTGATACAACCCACGAAGATACGTCTGATGTCGTCGATACGAATTCCACAGTAACAACCCACCCGCGCGATTCCATCTCCACGTGATCTCCAAAGCGTCGAACTTCGGAGCATGCACCTTGAATATACGCTAGATAAAGCAAGAACCGCGCCAAGCGAGAACCCCCTTTTTCCAGCACAAAGCTCTCTGAAATGCCTTGAATTTGCAAGACATAACGCAAATCCAGTAAGCCCGACATGTAGCGACGGCAAACAAATACCGGCGACGTGACATCAAGCTCGAAGCGTCCCGTCAGTTCTGTTTCGGGGGGTAAGCTCAAAAACGGTGACATCTCCCTTTGATGCCTAATGTGATAACCTGCACGTTCAGCTTCAACTACCAGTGCGCTCACATCAACGTCTCGTAACGTAGAACCTTGCGAGCGCTGGATCCCCATAGCAAAAACGTCCCACAAATCTAGCTCTTGGTTGCGGTCTGGATGCAGCATGTGCACCATGCTACTCCATGTATCTTCGAATGCAACGTCCACAAAATCGGTTTTTCTCTTCTTGCGCAGAGTTTCGAGCACTGAGTTGACCAGTACTTCCAGGAGGTCATACTCGGCAACCAATTTTTTCACGAAGGTTGCTCGATTGAAGAATTGCACGCTGAATGCTAATATTGTAGCGGTCGAGCTCCCGACACCAGCAGCGAACTCTCGGTATAGCTGGCGGTAGGATGACGTAAATGAGATTGCAAATGCTTGCTTGAAAAGTGGGTCGGCGAGGAGGGCCATCAGCAGGCTGTGGAGAGCATCGCTCTCGGTCTTTGGCAGGAATGAGTCAGCCATAATAACGGCTCGGAGCATCGGATAATCATCAGCTTCATCCACCTCCATGTTGTCCTCGCTGGGCTCTAAACTCTCTACAGCGCACATCTGGATACAGCAAACCACCGAGTTAGACTTTACAGTATCCAGTGCAGCTATTTTTCTGAGATGCGTACCTTCTCGCAAATCAGGCGGCACAGGCCGTCTGAAAGGTTTGCTAGTGACGCAAGCCATTGGAGCAATGAGTTAATCAAAGGTACCCTCGCTTTATATTCGCACGATACAATTGAAGTCACAATTCCGTGCTTCTGCAATGAAGCTGCAAGCTCCAGAACTTCTTCCCGAGAAGCCTTCGCTCGCACAGAGCTCTGCTTCTGCGACGACGTCTCGCCCACAATTTTCAGCATTTGATACTAACCACAAGGACACCAACAATACAACAACAAAATATCAGACAACTCCTCACAGTACTGACCAGATCATGTGCGTGACGCCACACGTACAGCAATAGCGGGGTGCGCCTTATTCAGCGCTGTCGCGAACTCCTGCGACGTCTGCAGCTCGTTGTAGTGCACAATGACCGAGTACCGCCTCTCCGGCGGTTCGCTGCCCAGTTTATCCCGCACCACTTCCAAGTCGTCTTCATTGATCACCGATCCGAATCTGGCCTCCTTCACCGAGTTCAGCACCAACTTCATCACTTCCCCAATGCACTCGCGTGAGTTCACCAACAGATCCGGCGGCAAAAAACTCAGTGGATCTGCGTCTTGAGCTCCCTACACCAAAAACAATATAAAAAAATAAAAATAAGTTTTCCCTCTAAGGTAGAATAAAAATAAAAAGACAGTAATCCTGCACCTTGTGTCGCGTACAGAACCCCTCGGACGCCCAGGCCTCCGTGTCTCCACAGTCGCAGCAGCCCCCACTGTGGGTATAGTAGAAGAAAACCTCGTGGTCTTCGTGGTCGCTGGAGATGAAGCAGTCATTGCACATCACGCACGTCTCGTCCACCTGCAATTATTTGCCCACATCCTAGTGAGCCTAAATATACTGAACCATCATCCTGCAGGATCCTGGGCCTGACCTGGCACACTTTGCAGTTCCACGCGATGTCTCCGGGCTTGAACTCGTACGCGCACATGCGCTTGGGCAGTTTCTCGAGCGCCTGGCGGCCCTCGGCGTCCAGCACGCAGGTCTGCAGCTCCTGCAGCAGCCGGCGCTGCTCTCCCTCGTGCTCCTTCTCGCCCCAGGACGCGCTGGCCTGCATCTCGTCCAGCAGCGCGCGCAGCTTGGCCTGGGGCCCGGCGCGATCCTGATCCTGATCCTGCTCCTGATCCTGCGCCTCGTCGTCCTGCTCGTGGCTGAGGCGCCGCGTCGTAACGCGCTGGTCGATGACGCTCCGCGCGCGCGCGAACAGATCCATGCTGCGTCCTGCGTCCTGTGTCCTGCGCCTGCGTGCGTACGTACTCCCCCCAGCTACCGGTACCGGTAGCAGTATCGTGCGGTCGACTCGACTCGAGAAAATTTTCAGGACTGACTTTGTATGGGCTTCACTATGGCAACTGTAGAAGTCTCGTGTGGCGCACTTAGTGAAAATAGGTGGTGTGGTGCACATGAATGAGCTGGTTTTGTGCTGACACATGGCTACATTTGTGGCACACAAGCTGAAGTTGAAGTTGTTGGATAGGCGAGATATCTTATCTATCTGTCTGGGTGTCTACTTCTTGCTGTTTGCGGCCGCGTCCTTCTCGAGGTGGCGGTTGCGCATGGCCAGCTCGTCGTTGTTCTGCGTGAGCTGCGCCACTTTCATCTTGCTCTCGATGAGCTCGCCCTGGAAGTAGTCGAGCTCCTGCTCGAGCGCCACCACCTTGGAGCTGAGCTCGGCCGACAGCTTCTCGGTCTGCTGCACCTGCTCCTGCAGTCGCGTGAGCAGCTCCTCGCGTGCCATGATCTCGCTGCTCAGGCGCTCATCGTGGTCCACCGACATGCGGCGGTGCGTCTCCGTCGCCTCGTGCAGCTGCAGCTCGCGCTCGTGCGACTCGCTCTCGATCTGCGTCTTCGAGGCGCGCAGAGCCTCAAGCTCCTCGTGTAGAGCCTCCGCCTCGCGCTTCACCTCGTCTACTTGCGACTGCAGCTCCGCAGCCTTTTCGTCCCCATTCGCCTCGGACTGAGCCAACCGGAACTCGAGCTCTTCCACGCGGGCTTGCAGCCTCTCGTTCTCCAGCTTCACCTCTTCCCAGAGCCGCTCGAGCGCCTGGTGCTTTGCTGTCGCCTCCTCAAGCGCGACTGCACTTGTAGTCAATTGGTGGTCCCTCAGGTTTTCGAGTTCGTGCTGGGTCTCCTGTAACTGAGTCGACACGTCACGGACCTGTTGCTGCAGCGTGCCGATCGTTGCTTCCGCCGCCACAACGGTCTCCTCTGCGCGTTCTCGCGCTTGATCCGCCTCTTGCAGCTTTCTTGACAATATTTGACTCTTGCTGTCAAGTTGATCGAGGGCGTTCTGCACCTTGACGACTTCTTCTTGGGCGTTGGCACTTGCAATCTCCGCCTCACGCAACTGCTCCAGCAATCGAGCCTTCTCCTCCTCCATGGCGGTCATCGCACCATCGAACTTGAGCAGTTGACGCTCCAACCGCTTGTTATCGCTCAGAGCGGTCTCCAACGCATGTGCTTGAGCTTCAGCCTCCCCAGCTTCAGCATCTCCCACCTCGTTGCGCACAGACTCGACTCGCTGCAAAGCCGCCGTAGAGAGCTGCAGTTCCTCTTCCTTTTGCTCGATAGCGGCTCGCAGATCTCGTAACTGAGCCTCCAACTCGTTGTTAGAAGAAGTCAGCTCCTGAATGGTTCCGTTTAGCTGATCTGCTTCGTTGCGCTGCGTTGCGAGTAGTTGCTTGAGAGCGCTCACCTCTGCAACAAGGTGGGGTTCCTCAGCATCCACGTACTCGTTGGCAGAAGAAGCTTCGGAGGCATCGTCCTCATTGGTCTCTTTGGGTCTACTACCTTCTTCACCTTTGTTCTCTTCTTCCTCGCTCTCCACATCAGCGATCGTGTACATGCCACTCGCAGCAGGAGGACCATTGACGTTCTTTTGAGTCGTTTGACAAGCCTCGTGCTCGAGTTTCAAGGCGTCGAACTGCTCTTTCAACGTCATGTAGACGAGGAAGTCCACCTGCATCACGCCGTCTTCCGCCTCGGAGCTTGAGCCACCAATTCCTGCTGCCATTCGAGTGAGTCTCTCAATCTCTCGGTCCTTTTGCTCGATGGTAGCTTCGAGCTTGACGTTGGCCGCTTCGCTCTCTCGCAGTTGAGCTTCCAGGTTTTGCAGCGCCTTGACAAGTTCGTCACGAGCATTATCGGCAGCTGAAACGGCCTCGTCCGATGTCGTTGGATGTCCAGCTGTGCGAATCGCATCCGCTTTTCCTTCACCAAGACCAACATGCTCTGGAATGGGCATGTCGATGTTGCGGCGACAGTTTGAGGCCAACGAGGACGCACGACTGTTGTTCGTGTAAGCCGACATCTCCGACCCCATTTCGCTCGTGCTCTCTTCGACGTAAGACCTCTCGTGTCCTACGCCATCTCGTTCGCGGTTCACCCGAGAGCTCACCACAGTGATGGACATACAAGCTCGAGGATCGTCAGTACACTTGGTAGTGTTCAAGCGAATGCTTTCTTTGCCCGAGTCCTTTGAAACAGGGACGAGCTCCGCCAAATCGAACTCGAATACTGCGACGGTTTTGCCATGTTCGCCTACGGTGTTGATGTGGATCTGAAAGCGCTTGGCTTGGAAGAGGCCCGACTTGGCCATGTAGAGCGTGCTAGAGAAGGCCACCATGTCCCCCCAGACAACTTCACCAGTGTCTCCGCTCCTCGAGTGTGACGCCTGAATCGCTCTTGACCCGTTCAACCGTCTCAATGAACCATCGTCACCAGGGTCAGCGGGTTGGTAGACTGCAGGTTTGGACGGGATTTTCTTCTTCCGCCCCATTATGACAGCGACCAGCTCGGTGTCATGTTTAACGGCCAAGTTTGCATTCAGTCGATGCACCACGAGCTGCACCTTGAAGCCCACGGGCGCCTTGTTCGACCGCTGAGCAATTTGCACGAGGCGACTCATAGTCCTTAGGAACTCAGTGGAGCTTGCCCAGTCGAGTAGGTGGACGTCGAGAAAGCTTCGGTTTGTCGACGTCAATCCCAAATGGGAAGTCCGAACGCTCGAGGCGAGAAGTTTTCGGGCAGGGACGATGCACCGACGTCCCGGAATAGAGGAATGGCCAAGCACGCCACGCGTGACAAGCGTGAGCCTGAGCCTGAGCTATCGGTTGTCCTCAGACTGATTGGCACTATTTTTGCGGGTGGATTGGATTGTATCTGGTGCTGCTGCTGCAGCCTGACGTGTGTTTTAGTTATGGATAGTTCGAATGCCTTCAAAGTGCTGGTGGAAGCCCAGTGATGAATAATCAGTGTTTTCTTTTAGTGAGGCTAGCGGGTTGTATAGTTAAGCTGCTGCTGTACGACGGAGGAGTGAATTGGTGGCGAGAACGCGCGAGACCTTAGTACGCCATACGCTTCTTGCGCTCAATAGCGTCGTACGTGTTCGACCAAATGTTCTTGATCGTTTCGTAGTCATCGCTCGCGAACTTGGCAGCCACGAAACGCAACGACGGCACCGTCAGTGAGAAGTAGTGGAGGTTGCCTGTGGTAATCGTTCGAACGTGCAAGGGGTTAATAGACCGTCTCGGTTTGCTACAAGCTGAAATATACGCACCATAGCCTTTGTAGATCTTGCACTTGATCGGCGAGATTTTGTGGTCTCGGCACAGTCGGAAAGACTGGATCTGGGTGTGCACTCCACGCTTCTCGTATAGAGCGATCACGCACTGGTGTCGCACAAACAAACAAACCAAGGGTTAGTTCATTGACTACCAAAATGTGTACGATGATAAAGAAAATCTAACCTCATGGTAGGCTGCTCGAGAGACGAAGAGCTGTAGAACATCCATTTTGGAGCCCCCAAACGCGAAGTACTTGGTTGTCCACGTCGCGTTGCCCGACGTCAGATTGCCAACACTAAATGTGCCATCTAGAGGAGCTCACAACATTAGAAGCATAGTTCAAGCACAAACGGCACCGTGTGAGTACGTACTGGAGATTCTCGTGAGGACTGTGCCTTGCGTCGTATCCTTGCTTTGAGGGCCGTGCTTGAAACGCATGCGTAGTGGTCGTGGAGCTGCCTTGATCATGTCCAATATGGCAATGTACGACTCGTTCTGAACGCTCTTCCGATTGATAGCCACCACAGTGCTGCCGATACTTACGCCGACGCGGTCAGCGGCGCCATTTTCGACAACTAGCTTCACCACGGCCGTCTCTTTGCGTTGGTTGGCCGCATTCCAGACATCAACACGCTCCATGAGGACACCCAATTTGCGACCACTCTCGAAGAGAACGTCATACTCGTCTTTTTCGCGTTCCTCGGGGATTTCTCCATGCTGCGTCGCTTCTGAGGGTGGATTCGACGACCGACGCTCATTGCCACTTCCTCTCCTTGTCGATGTGGTTTCGAAGTCGTCCAGGTTGGCAAAATTCGAGCTCATAAAGGCGTCATTACCCTCGAGGAAGTACGGGGTGTTGTCTTCACTGGTTGTACTCGCGTTGGTGGTCACGTCTCTCAAAGAGATCCTGGATGCCAACGGCTTCGCGGAAGCAGCTGCAAAGCCCTCCGTGGAGAAACCCAATTGCGAGCGCTGCTCTTCTTGGGTCGGGCGTCTACCTCCAAAGGATGACAGTCGATCACTTGAACCGGACTGAGCCGTCGACGTATTCGCGTCTTCGGGGAAGTCGAACGGTGTCCGCGGCGTTGACCCCTTTGGACTGAAAGGGTCGAAGTCGACGATAGTTGACTTGGGATCACGGGTTTGGTGTGACGGCGCAGGCGTTAGCGTTGGTTCGGGAGCTCGGATACCGGCGAAATTGGGCGAAGTGGCGAACGGATCAGCAGGTTTCATGACGTTCTTGATGTTGTCGTACATGATCGGCTCACCACCGTAAGTTGGCATTGGCATCAGCTTGGTAGGAGCATTGTTGAGATTCTGCTGATACTGTGGCTGCATCATCATGACCGGGGCGGGAGCAGGCATTTGCTGTTGATAGGGATTGTAAGTCGCGAACTGCTGGCCACCGCCACCCAAGCCACCGAAGGCCGGTGGGCCTTGCTGGGTCATGAAGTTGGCGCCATTCGGGTACATCGGTTGCTGCTGCTGAGGTATCATCATCCCATTCCCACCGGCCATGGGGCTTGCATTGGCGAAATTGTCGAAAGGGTTGGCCATCGGTGGATATGCCGGTCTGGGTGCTGTGGCGAAGTTCGAGGCACCGTTTTGGGTGGACGATCCAGGCTTCTGCATGGGGTCTAGCATTGCAAACGGGTCGTTCATTGTTGCAGTGGCAAAGTCTGCTGGAAATCGGACGCTTGCGCAGCTGAGAGAAAGCAGGAAATGACCGAGCACGTTCGAGGTTTTTGGTGAGCTAGCACGACGTCGCAGAAACTACTTTGTATATATAGCGGAGCTGCATGGAGAAAAGTTGGGACGGCGTGGTGCTGCATTTCACGCCCGCAACGGACTCCAGACGCATAATTAGCGATGATTCGCGGCAAAACGGACGCTGATTGAAGTATGGACGTTGAGCGATGCGAATTCAAACTGTCGGAGTAATCCAGCAACCACCTTCACGTACAACAAGGACTGATAAATGATACGTTTATTCAATATAGTTTTAGGTAGTTCGAGACCTGCAGGTGACATCCTTGTCTAATGTGCAGACCTGGTTGATATATTCGTCTTACCAGAAGATGTCGTTCGAGCTTGAAGCCGGGTTAGCAGGAGGGTTAGTTGGGGTTGCAGCGAAGATATCGTCGACCGGAGCCAACGACGCATTGCCCGCTACGAAGGCGTCGACGGTAGTAGGCTCGCTAGACGCCGCCGACGAAGGACCTCCGGCCACACTCTTCAGTGAAATCTTCGCCGTGTG
>KE572980.1:3022-19166 GCA_000443045.1 Phytophthora x cambivora | reverse complement strand
AAAGCCAAACTGCCAACGGTCGAGCCGCTCGAGACACGGGTGAGTTCTCTATTGAACTTTGGAGCAAGTTCACTACCTGGTGCCCTACGACGTTTTTTAACGTGAATGAAACGGCTATCAACTTTGATATGCAGCTGACACGGTTTCGGGCTGTCAAAGGAGGCAAGGATCCTGCCCGAATTTCCAAGATGACGAAGCACACGGGCCGAATGACAGCAGTTTTACTGTTCGCAGTGATGGTACGTTTTTAATATTTTTACCCTTTCGCGAGCCTCTTCCCTTAAGTATAGTATACACAGCTAAGTAATTTGCTTCTAAAAGGGCACAGGATGCGCCCTTAAGGGTGATCACGTACTCGTTTTGCATGGCTCTTGTAACATAGTACCTGCAGTGATTTGCTGATGCACACGATCATATGCATCCTACTTAATATTTGTATGTCCTGATGATTACTGACTGTACTGTTTATGATTTTTCATAAAAGATGGTGCATTCACGGTTGAACTGGTGTAAAAGGGCACATGATGCGCCCTTGTAGGCGGTACTTTCACACCGTGTTTTGCAATCGCTCTATATGGGCGATAAATGTGCCCTTCAACCGCGAAAGGGTTAATCATTTTGAAACGGTTTGATATCATAGTTAATATTTTTATTTTATTTTATTTATTTTAGGGCACAAGCTACCACTTCTTTTCATCACCCAAGGAAAGCTCGGAGACGATATCGACTGCGAGGAGCTGCCGCATTAGCCGCCCGACCACTACTACACTGTCCAGGAACGTGCGTGAATGGACGCCGTCGGATGGATATTTTATGTAAGTAATCTTTTTAAAACACGAAATCGATGGACCCGCTGTCCTCCTCCATTTTAATTTTGACTCACATGTTTCGGAGGAGGGTCAGCGGTCGTAGCCGAAGAAACAGATGCTACGGTGGTTCCTTTTCCGCCTAATACGACGGCGGTATGTCAACCGTTTGACGATGGCGCGATTGGTCCACTAAAAGCAAAAAAATCGGTCAAAGTTTCGCGGTGTTACAGGAGGCACAGCAAACCAAAAGCGCCTCCGTGCAACTGATACTACAACTGCGGTCTAGGTAGAATTAGCGGAAACCACCGTAATTCGTAGCTTTGAGAAAGCAATTCCTATGTATCCTGAGGTATTGATCTGATAATAGCATTGATATTTTTTTTCCTGGGTTTTATAAAAATAATATTTTTTTGTCCAATCAGAATTTTGCCGGTTTTATAAGTTCAAGGAAGTTTAATATAGAGGATGTCATTAAGTGTGCCGGCTTTGTAAGTCGTTGTCTGCACAGCTGCGGCGATCTTAGCCCAGCTCATACGTGAGAACAACTACTGTCGTGAACGAATCATCTGGAGCTCTCATGTGCTGGTACATCGACGCCAACAAACATTCAAAAAGACCTACAGGATGAATGAAGAGTCGTTTGATCATCTTGTTTCCATATTGGGTCCGGCCTGCACGTGGATGACCACATGTACACTCTAAGAACCGGAGGGTCTCCGATATAATCTTGCACTGTACTCTTCACTGGCTGACAGGAGGTTCATACCTCGATATTAGCGACGTCGGCCGCATCAGTACAACTTCATTTTTTCGGTGCATGTACAAGGCATTCGTACGATCATCAACTGCGAAGAGCTTGACAGTCGGCTTCCGAGATCACCAATTGGAATTGATAGGATGCTGCTGAATTTGCCAAATGCAGCGCTCAAAGTGTTTTTGACGGCTGTGTTGCATGTATCGACGGAATGTTTGTCAGAATCAGAACCCCAAGTTCTAAAGAAACATGCGATGTACGGTCGTACTTCTAAGGCCATTATCACACGATGGGACTTAACATACAAACCGTTTGCGACCACAAAAGCCGTTTCATCTATTTAGCGGTCGGAGCTCCTGGAGGCTCGAGTGATATTAATCCGCTGCGTGCGAAATCACTTCCGGGATTTAGCGAATCGCTTCTTACTAGAAGCTTCGTCATTGGGTATTGTTCTTGTTGGATCGGGGCGCTTACTGACACCATTTAGCGGGTTTAAAAACACATTCCCGCAAACAACAATTACAACTTCTACCTGAGTCAGCTTCGGATCAAGAGTGAGCAAGCGTTTGGGTTCATGACCACGAAGTGGTTGTGATTCCGGCCCCCCTGTAGGTGAAGCTACCAAACGCTCTTAAGGAAATAGTCGCGGCCGCTCGCCTACACAAATTTAGTGTGAATCGACGGGAATACTCAAGCCCCCAAAATAATATTGTGCGTATGACTTACAATGTCGGGTACATCCCATCCCAGCCGCGTACCGTGAGCGGTTAAGACGTCTCCATTCCTCGGTGAAAGAATGGTGGACTTTATTAATGAGGCTGGACTAAGTAGACTGTTAGAAATATCGTACGCGCCAGACAGCAATTATAAAACATCACTACGTGCATGTACGACGGTTGTCTGGCTTGCAGTTCTGCACAGGCGGCCTTAACTTCAAATCAAAATGTCAAAATGATGTATGCAGTAAAACCAAGCGTCAAGCCAATCCACATTCGTGCTACCAAATTAGAGCAGGCTGGCTAAATCATCTATCTTCTTCTTCAGAAGAGTGATTTCTTCTTTGAGATCTCCGACAACGCGCTCGTTGAACTCGGTCTCCAGCTCGCGATACAGAACGCGTAGTCGATCGTTCATGGCGAAATACTTGCGGAGAGTAGTATCCATTCTTTGATGCCGGTGGCGCGCAATCGCTTATGAACAAGCTCTCGAACAGCTTTAGCTTCAAGCGCTCGAATTTCTGCGCGATTGGAGCCCATGAGAAGCTGACCCTCCGTTGTATGCTTGTCGGTAGTTGTGCTCTCGTACTGCACCCCAGTCGGTAGGCTATGCCCGACTATATTGGTCAGTCCTGGCCCCTCTTCCAAAAGCTATTGTAGGTATAAATGCTTCAAGTGCTAACGGAAAACGCGTAGAAGGCGGGATTGTAAGTTCGGAATCGCTTAAAGTTTATCGCTGGCAGATGGTAGTAAGTTTCGCTCTTCTTCCACATTACGCTTGAGCCTTGGAGCTTTGTGCGGCACAATGACTGAAGGGTTAACATCTGTATGCTGAACCGCTGCGTGAACGTCCATCAACGCAAGCGCACCGTAAGCATCTTGGAGATATCGGTAAAATCGTCTTCAACATCTTTTCAGAACGGACCCTGGTTCAAGTGAAGGCACGCGTGCCGTGATGAAAACTTGGAATCATTTTATTGGTCAAAATATTGTAGGTACGCAGTACCAGTTTTGGGTTTTAGCATTCCGACACACTGCACTTCAGTCTCCGTGCGCAGAACTGTTTGGGTTGAAGCACATGTGTGCTAGAACATTCAGACATTCAAAAGCCGTGGTTGCAGCTATAGCCGCAACCACAATGGATAAGTGGGGCTCTAGCCGGGCGTCTTCCACTGTTTCTACGATCTCTATCACTACGTTTGAGGAGGCGATGGCTGCTACAAACTCTGATTGGTTTCGTAAGAAGCTGAGATGTGATCGTGCGTTGTTCTTGCGCCTTATCGGGAGATCCACGCTGCGTACAGACGCAAGCCTGCAACCACCATTAAGTGCCCACTAGTAAAGAGGTTCGCGCTAACAATGTTATACTTTGCGCAGGTTGGAACAACGGACTCAGCGGCATCAGTGCTGGGGATACCATGACCCCGGGCGGTGGTCTACAACAGCGACTGCATCGACGTCCTCAATACCATGACCACCAAATATGTGATCTACCTCGCGGAATTGAAGTGAAGCCAGTGAAGACAGGCTTTTTTGTGAGGTAGCGGTCTTTCCCGGAGTGGTAGGGACTGTGTATAGAATGCTTATAACAATACCCCGCCCTCACATTTTGAAGCGGTGGTATGACCACAAAGGATTTCCTGCCGTAAATGTACAGGGCGTTGTCGACCACCTTGGGGCCTTCCGGTCTATCTCCATACGATCAGGGGCTAATAACGACCAGTCTTTGTGGAATGGATCTGGTGTCCGAAATTGGTAAGTTAGCTTACCGATTTTTCCCCGCTTCTTTCGTATTTGCTCTGATCTATGTTATTGATACTAGTCTACCCGAATTCGTTCCGCCCGAGAAGCACTTGTTAGAAGCTAGAGCAGAAGACACCGGAGCGTATTGGAAAGTTGATTCACAGTTGTGGGATGCTGCACAACATGCCTCTGGCTGTACAGGACAGTTACGTGGTGCAAGATAAAGACCACATCAGTCCAGATGTGAGCCACCATGACGACCAGGAAGGGCGTGTGGTATCCGAGCAACCGTTGTCGCACAGACTAGGAATAGCGAAACGAAAATATTTAGCCGATATTATTGTATCTTAGGATATAATAATGAAGAAAACAATACTTGACAAAAAGCTTATTCTCGTTGACCTTGCACAATAATCTGCACTACGTTTCATTCTTAGCAATGAGCTATTGCAGCAGCTGCAACTGAATCGCCTGAAACTGGAGATTTTCGTCGTGCTGACACTGTAGCGTAGCCAAAAGGCTACCGATCTTGTTGTCCGACAAGGCGCTCCCAGTAAGGAACGCTGCTATCACCCCCATACCCGCCTGCATGGAGCTAGCCAGGTACTCGATGGGCGAATTTTTACTGTGCCACGGTTGCAGTTAGATCGTCTGCCGATGCACCACCAGCACCTTGTTCCGACCCCGAGCCGTCGCTGTCTTCAACACCCGAGTGCGAGTCCAGCAGCATTTCGCCGCTAATGCCAACTCTGCCTGAAAATGCGTCATGCAAGATGCCCCAAAGAGCGTCGTCAATTTCACGCAGCTCGCGCGCACAGTTGCCCGCCATGCTGGCCTCTCTTTTATCCTTGCGGTAGATTCACTTGAGATTGCGGTACTTTTGCGGTACCTTTAAGTGTGCATACAACTCGTTAGCACATCACGATGTAGTGGGAAGTTTTGCTGTCACTTACTTGATCAGTTTTGATAACCGCGCCAACCGACTGGGACATCACACTGGCAAAATACTGCCATACCAGTGCGGTCTGCGTCTTGGTCTGCGCAGATTCCAGCCGGCGCTTTACGCCCCGTCTGCAAAGACGTCTCCGTCTTCGCTTTGCAGACGGGGCACCTCGCCGATCATGTCGTTAGGCCATTTTAAGCGCTTTGCGGCATTGGTCTTCTTAGGGCCGGGGCCGCCCAGCATCATTAGATACAGCTCTCCATGCGGGCTGATGGTACCAGTGCTGTTGCCCAAGTCTTCCATGCTTATTGCCAAAGCATCAACTGCAGCGATAAGGGCGAGTTACTTTGGTCCGGAGGTTGGTTGGCTACGGGAGCAGGTGATGTGTTGGACAAGATTCAGCACGCGAGCGTCCAATGTGAAGATTTGCACGTGGGCAGCATCGAAGTATACCTAGCCCCAGCGCGAAGGCGAAACACAGAACGCGTGCCACCATCAGAATCAGGACCTCTGGTGAAATACTTGCATATATTTCTTCACGCGTGCGGGCGCCACCAAGACGGTTCAAGCGCTGAGCAAAAATATTAGAAGATAGCACGTTCATCAGACGAAGCGGAAGTGTCTGGTCTTTTGCGGGGGATCGCCGTGCGCAAGTTTCTTCTTCTGAAAGACAGCATCATAGAAAACGGTGTTCGCCTTCTTGTGCGCGATCAGTTCCAGCGTTTTCACTTTTGACTTGTTCTTGTAGCCGAACACATGAAGGTGGGCGCATATCATGCGTACTTGCATGTATGAAAACACTTGACGTTTTGTCCAAACCACTGCACTGCATTTACCAAGGTGTTTTCATTGGCTTCACTTGCTTTGTTCGCGTCCACAACAACGTCGTTGAGTATGATCCTAGCCAAGTTTTCGTCAGTGATTTTCCAATGAGGTGGTGAACGACGATCCAATGACGTACCACTTGAGTCGACACCACAGCTCTCTTTGTCCTGGGAAAATTAAAATGGTATTTTTTGCGCGCAGGAGGTGTTGCTGGATTGCTGCGTATCTTCTTGACCAGTCGCGACAGGAGCGTTCATATCCCCCTCACATTGCGAGCATGCAAGATTGGTCCTTACGAAGCCAAGCTGTTCGTCGCACAGCTTTATCGAGCTAGGTGTAAATGTTGTCACTTGAGATGAATATCTCGTTTCCAAAGTTGCAGCACCAGCAGCGAGCACTTCACCAGCGGCGAGACGTCCACGAACGGCGAGAAGTCCACCAGCAGCGAGTTATTCACGAGCAGCGTGACAGGCAGTGTGCGAGTTAGGATAACACAATCCGAGTAAGACAGAACTACCTGGATAGTAGGGAAACCTCTGTACACCTAACCGTTGTTTGTGAAACGAAGCTTACGACATTTTTAGACTACTAAGACTACCGAATCTTCCAAAACTACCGTGCGTTTAGAACGCTCCTGAGGATAGGCTTTAAGGATGTCATAATCTTAGGTGTTTTTGATTCGAATTAGAAGTTAAGCAAATCTAACACAACAAATCGCTCTGATTGGCTTGTTACCAAGTTAGGTTTATATATTGGGTAGGCGATTGCGCAATCGTTTTACCCATGCTTTTAGTAAAGATACGTGTTGTTGTCCCCGACTGGGTGTAGCAGTAGTCTTACTAGTGTAACACATTTGCACTTTTATATAGTTTTATTGATACACTCCCGGATAAGTGAACACTTTTAGCATGCCCCTGACTTAGCCACCAACCCCTTTGCTGTGAGGCATGAACCTACCGCGGTCTTCGTAAGACCCTACAACGGGAAAATCTTGGGAGCAGCGAACTAAGAAGCATCTGGGCGCAAAAAGTGCGACCGTGTGGTGCGGCAGCGCGCCTACATTCGAGCAGACAATGCTAACAATTTACGCGTTCGTAAAGCCTTGTTCCGGACGCCCTTGCTTCCGGTTACCGCGCTCGTGACGCAGTCCAGCTCCTTCATGCCGGTGGCCAGCCGAACAAGTTGGTGGCCAGCTCGTCCGTGTTCCCGGCCTCCGTATTCACAATCAGCGCACTCAAGTTGGCGTCCAGCTAGTTCCTGTCGGCGGCAAACTCGCTCAAGCTGGAGTCATGACGCCGTACACCACACTCATACTGTCGGTGATAACGCGCAAGTTCATTACCAGCTCGTCCGTGTTCCTGATGCCCGTGCCCCTGATTAGGACGCCGTCCAGCTCGCCTATATCGATGGTCAGCTCGTCTGGGCTCGTGATCGAGTCGGTGCGACCTTCGGTGGGCGCATTATTAAGAGCAACATTGCTAATAAAGTGGCGACAGACCGAATGAGTCGGGAGTGCGTACGGAGTACAGCCGCGCATGGAGCTATTTCAAAACAAAATGCTAGCGCTATTGACGTTCAACCCTGCGTAGCCCCATGAAGACAAGAAAGGACTGTGAAGGCTCGCGCCAAATGCTGTTCCCACAAAAGCCAGCTTGGTGAGACGGCTGTATCCGATATATACAGCGGTAGTTTGAGTTGCTGGCTCTCATATATATTGTCTACGTCCCCAACAACACTAATGCTACGAATCCACCAGTGGCGATCGACATGATGAGGCTCGATAATCTCCGAGTAGTATGACAGGTAAAACGAATTATCTCGTGAACGCAAGGGCATCCATGGCATCATTGAAATGCACCCGAACCCTCCTTCAACTGCGCTTTCGTGTCAGTGTATTGGTACCAGTCATGTACGTGTTTCGTTGCTTGTGCTAGCTGCCAGAAGCACAACCAGGTTTATCGTGGTCGCTCTCGACTCGCAACCAATTATGTTGAGGGTCGAGTTAGAAACAAGTTAGTGGTGGAAGCACAAGAAGACGTTAGCGACGTGCTGGACTGACAGGTGCATCTACTTCGGCTACCTTGGTACATAGACTCTAGAAGGCACACATGCGAATACTAAGTATAGACTGTATTCGTCAAAGGGTAGTATCCTGACAGTGTTTACAAAACGTTTGACGTGGTAAGAAGCTGTCGTCAAAGCACTGAGCCTTGATTCTCAACATGATGAGAGTACGTAGCTTGCCGACTCAGTGGTTCTGTATTTTCAAATGTTGTCAACAACATAACTGTGCATGCGCTAAACCATCGATAGCGTTATTGTTTGATTCTCTAGATCGCTCACGTCCGCGCAGACGACGTACTCCACTATGGAGTGGGAACTACACTCTGTTGTGCACCTCAAAGAATACCGAAATATGTTTCTTGAATTCCCTGTAGTTATCCATTTGGCCCACCAGAACTTGCTTCAGCCGCAAGAAAACTCGCATCGTGTGGAGCGCTGGAAATTGCTCTTCGAAGAGCATCGCCCCACAGTGCAGTGTATCCCAGGGCCGCAAATAATGGAGCTACTGACGCTATTTTACGCCAACGCTACGACTATGTGGAGCAAAGTAGCGAGGAAAAAGAAATTGTCATCGACGACGCTGTTGTGAAGAGACATGAACTTGCTGATCCAAACACTAACTATTTTTGCTGGGCTGGAGAACGTAGAAGCTGATCCTGACTATGCCCTTCGTCCAACACTCGGAGTCGTACTTCAACAAACGCGTTGTTGAACCAGCCTCCCTACGTGAAATCCTGATCGAATTATACGATTACTATTTAGAGAGACGCAATTTCGACCCATGTCAACTTTCTGGTGGCCTGGAAAAGAAGGCGCTGTAAAAAGTACGTCATAGCTTGCACGCAGTGCAAGCAAAATTGCATGGAGGAAAACAGGCTTACGGATACCTTCCGCCGACGCCAATGACTAACGAGGATCGTCTATTCGATGTGGTGCATGTTGATATTGTTGGTCCATTAGGTGGAGACTCGAATTCCTTTACACCAATTGAGCGCGGGCGAACGGCCGCCACGACCGCGTTGAGCCTCACGCATACCTGGTCGTATCTCTATTCGCGTTTAAAACTCGCCATCGGCGACAAAGGTCCTGAATTGATCGACGAACAGTTGCAGCTTACCCTGCGTACGATTCAACCACAGCAAAACCCATCACATCCCAGAATCCCCAGGAAAATGCAATTTGCGAGCGCGCCCACCTCAGCATCATTCGCGCTAGACCCGACCTCAGCGATCAGCTCGAAGTGGTCTATGCTGCGTACTCTATTCGTGCAAGTTACACTCGGTCCGACGTTCTTCGCCGGCACAATTGTTTTTGGAGAAGATTGGATTACTCGACAGCACTCATTTTGCCAATTGCAATGTTCTGTCTGAGCAAAGATTCGCAGTGATCATGCGCGAGAACGATCGCGAAAACGAAAAGCGCATTCATACTTCTACCAGCATGGAGATCAAGGGTCCAGCTCGCGACAGAGCAAGGTCGAAGAAGTTGTCAAAGGACCCTATTTCATGAAGACTGTCTGCGCCGATAGCGCAGTCGTCCTGGACACCGGAACGATGGAGATGCGCCTGAAGCGTGCTTCGCCATGAGAGAAAACAACAAGACGCCAGACCTCTTTCTATCTTTCCTTCTCACCCGGCTACACTCAGGTTTTACGGGTTATTGGCTGCATAGCCTTCATTGTGTTCACTCGTAGGGTGTGTAGGTCAAGGCTACACATTTTCTATCTAGCTAGGAGAACAAGTGAGCTAGAACTAATCATCAGTTCTCAATTTGCCCTGCGTGACTTGACAAGCTCTTCTAGGTGAAATTCTTGGTTGGCTTTTAGTATTGTTTAACGAGGGACCGACCTCTAGAGGCCAGCAGTAGCTACTGGCCGAGTCCTATCTTCGTTCGGTGCTTTCGCCGTCACCGTCCTTGCCGGATCTGGAGGTACTGGCGTTGTGGTCATGCTATTCACGCGGCTCTCGAGGCACGCCACCCGGTGTAGTAGTCGCTGCATCGCCGCCATGAGCCCCGTGATCGAAATCGCCGTCTCTCCACTAGTTCTAGCCGGTCCATTCGTTGCCACTGGCACTTGCACCAGTAGCGTGCCCATCGGGGTTGGCGCCGATGCGTCCCCACTCGTCTGCGGCGTGTTCAATGTCGCCGTCTATATCGAGTTCGGGGTTCCGTCGCTGGCCTCACACTACCGGCGTTTAAGGCCGGAAATCTGGGCGACCATACTCGTTCGCGTCATTAGTTCGTTTCCGTAGTTGTCGAATTCTTGCTCGAACTGCCCCTGTATGACTACCATGTAACATGTCTTGTACACCGAGTTGTGACTGTGGAGCCGTATGCGGAAGCTCCTAGATCCGTCTGGCCGTCGGGTCCAGAAATTCTGTCCCCGCGCCGGTGTCTGCCCTGCTAACATGACACCTACTTTATTTTCGTTCACCCGTCCAAAGTGACGCTCCGCTTCCTACAACCTCCTGATAAACGCTATGCTCTCCTACCACCTAGTAGAGACAGCAGCCGTCACCTTACTTAGCCACTGGGTTTGTACACCTCGGGTGCCTGTCTTTACGTCGCAGCTGTCAGTAGACTTGGATTTTCGTTGAGATTTGGTAATACTTGCCCCACGAGACTCACGAGACTTGTCAGCCGCTACGCCACCATCCGCCTCCGTCCGTTCCGTCCGTATCAAAGCTCACCAGCGCTGCGCTTTGCTGATGTCTGCCTAGCTCTTGGCTAATCTCGAAGTGAGGCCTGACGTCGCTACCGCCTTCGATCCCGTACACTCATCTTCGATTCGCCGCACTTCAACCGTGACCCACGCGCTGTCTGGTCGTACACCATCCGCGATCCACCGTACTTCACTCGCGATCCACCCCCCACCGCCCATTCTTTCCGTCCATCCTCGCCGTCCTTCTGAAGATGGATCCCACGGACATGGTCCACAAAAGCGGGCGTTCGCCCCGCGTGAACATAGCCCCGAAAATCGGGCGTGGACTCCGCGTGATCATAGCCCGGAAAACCGAGCGTGGACACATTCCGTTCAGTTGCCAGATACGGCCCGTCACCGCCTGCTCCACTCACCCGTACCCTGGCATGTACGGCTAAGTGGGCTCTGTTACAGAAGTAATAAGTCACGATGTCGTTCAGCCACACAGTCGAACAATTTCAGGTACTTTCAGTGACTTGCAGCCTGTACTCGTGCTGGCCGGATATAAAGCAACGTGACATGGTTTGACACACCTAGAGGACTGTCGTCTCGACACGTCTTCCTGTGCGGGCGGGGGTATGGGGGGGAGGTCGGTTGTACTCGAATTTATATTCGGACGTTTTTCACCTCGCAGTCCTAATTCGGGTCTCAGTTCTTTCGCTTTTATTAGGTACCGAGCAATATAACCGGCGAGCTAATGTTGAAAAATATACGGAGTTTTGTGAGCCGTCTGAATTATCAATGACTCCTGGAATCATGCGAGTGCACACGACGACGATCTTACTTCGAGACATCAAGTCACCTTTAGCGGCCCTACGTCTCACTAAGGCGATTGGACGAGCTTCGGAGCCCTTTTGCCGGCAGAGACAGGCCGGGGCGTCTCACACGTCTAGACCATGATTCAACCTCGGTAGAGAAGAGGCAATCTTCAGCGGTTCTGTAACCCAACAGCGTCGTACGAACCCTTGTTTAAGGCTACACGCGAGTCCACGAGGGACTCAACTCTCTCCGCAAACGTGTGCTGCGGCGTGCTGCCTTCCATCGTGTCCCTTCGTGTTGTACTGACTGAACTTTTTTCCAGGCTCTATACGATAAGTTGTTTCGTCTATATACGATGACGACAACAAACAAGGGGTTAACTACATCTTCAACACCAGCAAACAAAACCGCAAGATTAGCAAGATATTCATCGGTCTCGACGCGAAAGCGAATGTATCACTGAAGGCATTCGACTCTTAGAAACGCACGAAGATCGACGCTGCAGAGCGTCTTCAGTTTTCGGCCCGTCAAGATCTTGGAGCCACAAGATACAACATTAATTAACCGGTATTCGATGTGCTAACTGGCTGCAGCATCAGCCATAAGCCCCTGCTGAATGTGCTCAACCCCGAAGCTCCGGCAATCGAGCAAGTCGAAGCGTGGTTTTCCGCAGCGGCAGCTCCATCGCGGATGTCGTCGCCTGGTCGAACCCCGCCTACAGCGTAACAGGATAGCCAGTAAATCTGATCACCCACCCGTGGAAGCCATCAAACCAACCGATGAAACTAAAGCATAGTGGATCATCCAACACCAAGACGATGTCATTAACCACTACATCGAGCAACAAGATGCCCGCATGGACGTGCTTGAGACCAAGGTAAACCGCAACCCTGTACAATCTACAACCAAGCAAGCCAAACCCTACGTCGCAGAAGAAGACGCAGACGATAGCAGGAGAAAGAAGAGACAGTGACGATCGTCAGATTGTTAAGTCAAATAGAAACAATGGGCTACCCATGAATTATTCAGTTTGTGCAGACTTGGTTAACCGCAGGACTCTGTGCTCCGCGCCGAGCACGAGGCGGGAGATAAGTCACTCACCTCAACGCAGCATGGCTCGCATGATACGCGCAGGAATCGCGAATGTGACAGGAGCCGATCTCCAAGAAGCACAAGTCCGACGCGAAGCTGCGTGACCCTCATGAAGATATTCTTGAATGACGGGTGCAGCCTGGACTTGACCGCGCCGAACTGTCGCGATCGCATGCTCGCATTGGGCAAGCGTGCGGAAGCAGTCGTTTGTCATTTTATGTCCAAGCGTGGCGTCACCTCGCATGGGTCGGGTGCTGCTCATATACACACAGCGACGGATAACTCCAGGCGACACTAAAATCCGGGTGAGATAGTTGCATAGCAGGTGGACCTTCATACTAAGCTCAGTGTTAATATTGTCCGATAAAAACGCTGCATAAAGCATATATAGGACCATACTAAATTGTTGCAAATGAAGATTGTCTCAAAAGTAAAAACGCCTCGTGGGGTCAGTTTCGCAATACTGCGGGTGAAGCGCAGCTATACGATAAAAAGGAAACGGGAGGCGCTCGTGTTGGTGGACTCGGTGGTGGTAGCCAAGACTTCGCGGGGCTGGGCGTTGGCACAGTCCACGGCTGGACTCAAGTAGCAGACGCCATCATGAACTACAAGGCGCATGCAATGTCGAGACGTTAAAATATCAGGGGCACAAGGAAATGTTTCCTATCGTCGCTAACCTTTTGGCATACGTGCAGGACACGAAACACAATGAGGCAGTAAGATTCGTCGTTTTATGGATTTTTTTTGTGTGCTAACGTACATACTTAGCTTCTTTCGATGGCAACGATGACAGAAGTCATGTGACAAATCAAACCAGTTTGGAGGCTTTATACGTTTCTGGTGAGGAAAACCCTAAAAGTACTCTAGAAAGAATGGTGCAACCAATCGTGAAACGGAAATATCTTTTTTCACACAGACGAATAATTATTTAATTTAGCGTTATTGTAACACGTCATGAGACACTATATGCATGGAGTTTCTTCACAAAAGCCAGTACAGCTGTGTGCCAGCCGCTCGATGTTGGTATCATGTGGCCTCTTAAAACTATTCTTACAAATGGTGCTAAGCGTACTGGGAGCACAGCGAAGGAAATACGCCTCCGCGTAGTTAACGTCACTATTGCAGCATGAAATGCCATGAAACCGAAGACGGTAAATCGTAGCTATGAAAAAGCGATTCCTAGGTCCCCGGAGGTAACTGTCTAATAAACGGATATGTTTCCCTTTCTATACCGTTATTACTACATTCTTTGCACATTCATCGAATATATTAGCCAATCAAATGTTAGTATTTTACATTCCGGGTTTATGTGTCGGGAACCGTGATTTCCCCCATAGTATGGGGGATGGCATTCAGTTAGTCCGGATTTATCCGTCGTTGTCTGTACATCTGCGCGGACTCCATCGATCAGATGTCCTCAACACGAAGAGAAGAGTACCACCAGCGCCTGCTGCAGTCTGGTGCTATCCGTGGCACTACTATGTACACACAGAACGTGCTAAGAGATAGTTAGACAGTAACCAGACACAAGTCACGGACTGCGTGGTCTGTGCACAACTCACGCAAAACCAGACTGTCTGGGTTCCGAGACGTGTCTCGAAGCGTCGAGATGCCCAAATATCTTAACACATTGGGTCAGCTGTCGTGGATACCCCAAAGCATTCGTGTTCCTGGCAGCTCTCGTGGGCTGTCAACCTCGAAGGAGCGTTCGCGTGTTGTGTCCCGCCCCGCTGAAACGAATGCAATGTTAGCGCAGCGATGACACCTGCCGGTTATGCGATGAGGCCCAGCACGCGGTTGACGTGGAGAAAATGGTCGGGGACGTGTCCATACCAGTGCTCTTCGGTGCGGCAAGACCTAGCGTCGTCGGATACACGCTCTCCTGGTCGCCAAACTAAGAGGGTCGTAGAAAAGCACCTCACTATTGCGAATGTTTTGCATCACACCCCACCAGTGGACGTCCTGAACGTTAACTGGCATAAGAATCTTACCGTCGGATAAGTGCGCCACGTGTTACATGAAACGACTCTCGTATGCGGAGATCCCGCCTTGCGTGCCCACGCTCAAGAGAGAGCTCACGCAAAAAATGTCGGTTCTTGCACCAACTGAAATATTTATCAGGACGAGCATGGTGCTGTCTCCGAAGCAGCCATTCACAACGAGTTTGAGTAGCTCAAATTGCGTACATAACAGCAAAAATAAAAACAAAAGCTCTTTCACCACAGTAAAAGATGAAATCCTGTTTCGGCGCCGTAATTTTGAAATAATTCCGTTTCGAGGTCGTTGTATTGCATGTATGCATATACAACCCGGTGGGGGATTTAACATTTCCACCCCGTAATGTTCAGGTACCCAGTGACATATTGAACGTCGTTTAGCGTCTCCGAGAACTGCCGCTGGAAGTACAAGCGCCCACTCGGGAAGTCATCAAATCCATCTGTACCCATGCCTCTCCAAACGCCGACTCAACACAACCAATCGTCATACCAGAACTGGTAAAATACCAGTAATACGGGTATAGGTTATACTAAGGTTACATGGTACGTTAAGGGTACAGCGTGCCGTAAGGGGTACACATCACAACGTGCAATCTAAATTTCTGACTGTGATCATTCGTAATCCTGACTCGAACACCCCAAATCATGCCAAGCGTGCGAAACGTGGCCTCATCTGCACGTTTCCTGAGTGCAACATAACGCCGACAACATCCAAGTTCAAGCAGCACTTTATGCGCCACCTGTAGGAGGGGGNGGCTACGAGGTCATCCACCGCGACCGCTACGATCGTGCACTCGACTACGAAAGGCTTCTCCCCGGCGAAGTTTGAGAAGGAGCCAACACTTTCCTCGTCGCTCAACTGCGCGCGTTCAAGCAGCAGTTGATACACGATGGGGGGAGATGGAGACGCGAACGGCTTCAATCGAAGTGCTGCTGCGAGCTCGCCCCGCGAACCAAGACCACTAAAAATCCAGTGTCACAATGTCACTGACAAATATACCAAAATCGACCCACCACCAAGAAGCAGGTTGCTGGACTTCAGTTCCAAATTTCTCACCCCCGTCAATTTCGGATACCATCAGCCGTAACTCCACCCCTCGGTATTTTGGCCGCTGCGTTCCTCTGCCATGCCATCACTCGCCTCTGACACGGCTTCGTCGTCATCTTGGCAGAGCCAAACTACGCTGCGCGTCGCTTTGAACTGGCCCACGCGTCGACTTTGCCGCTGTCGTCTTCATCGTCGTCCTCGCACTGCTCTTATATCTCCGCTTTCTTCTTGTTGTCGTTTTTAGTGTCGGCATCACTGCTGTGGCATGCGCTTTTAGCTGTTTTAATGGGCCCTTGTGTTGACGTTCCATTGACAGGAATGCACTGCTTCAATATAGAGCAATATTGGTAAATTAAACGCTGCACCCAACTTTCTGCGTGATTTCTTCTTGCAGAACAAATTCTGGAAGTTACTGGCAGTAGTCCAAAATATTAACAGGCCTGACAGTATCTCCGTCAACGAGGCAGTTTTATAGAACTCCAAAACTGTAGGTTGTACGGTTTCAGATTACGGGTGGGCCCAGCCCCTGGCTTTTGAAACGTCCCCAGTATTCGGATTGAGCTCCTTGCTGAAGGAAAATTTGTCGTTCAATAGCGCTTCATTCGTCACAGAAATAAAGCAGCATACTAGATTGCTGGCGCCAGCGATGTGAAGTTTCCGGTTTTTTTTGTTCATTTGGCAGATCAATCGGGG
>AUVH01043292.1:0-11941 GCA_000443045.1 Phytophthora x cambivora | reverse complement strand
AAGCTTTTCACGTGGAATTGATGAAAGATGTACGGCTTTGGGCTTGCCTACCGCATCCGTTGACAGAAGAGAGGGCTAACAAACTACAGTTGCTGAAAGCATTGGGGGCCTACACTGAGAGAGGCATTATTTCCAGTCAATTTCGGCCATACCGTCAATGGTTTGCTCCTCGGCTTGTGAAAAAAGCGTCAATTGTGCCCGAGGCTATTCCTCTTGATCCAATGAAAATGCAAGATCCAGCAGTGCAAAATGCTTTAGGTGAAACGTCAAAAGCTTTCGTTCGCCAAGGACTGCAGCTCCTATTCCATTGTGAGTATTTGCTGCTAGTTGAGTATGTGGAGTGTATTGTGCCTGTCATATACGCCACATACAAGTCATTGCTCGAGTTTTTGCCCAATATTATCTATTACCCTGGCGGTGCTGGTAACTGGAGTCATTCGGCACTGATAAATATTTTCGTTTTGACGGCATTGGAATTTGGATCACTGCTGCTGCTTCACCGACTCTTACGGCGCAGCTTCGGGCTCTCCTCATTCTACCAGCTGGCGTTCGTGCTAGAGGCACAGATGTACCCAATACAGGCGACCATATTCATTGAGATCGTAAACTTGCTGCAGTACAAGCTCGAGCATCTTGGTAAGTACTTGCGCATGGCAAATATTAAATGCATACTGGAACAACTTTTCCGAGCTGATACTAACGCTGTGCTTTCTTCAGGCGCGGATTTTACGTTTCGTTTCGAGTGGCTTAAGAATCAATAGGAAAATAAAACACGAAATCTGCTGGTTTTATATTTGAAATCTATGGATAAAAACTCGGATAAAGCGAGTTTTTATCCATGGATTTTCTGAGGAAAACATTGATTTGATATCTGACGAGAATGATGCGAATCTACCCCCGGGTGCATCAACATCGTTAGCTGGATGCAAATGGTCCGACAGGCGTAATTTCGCCCTAGTTAGCACTACTTCGCATAGCGTGTTCTACATGTAGTATTTTTGATGTGTTCCTGCGGTCTGTGAAATTCAGCAGCAACACCTACCACTTCCGGGCCTTAAGACAAAACAAAACAAATACACTGATGGACTAGCTATCATCGCAATGGTCCGTAGTTCAAACTACCACTCGACCTGAAGATTGCACCTGCACCAAGCACATGTACAAGCCGACGAAGCCAACTAACATCGATTTCAGACTTGAAGACGACGCTATTTCAACCGCATCCAAGTCAGTCACCGCTCAATCAGCGCGAGTAAACCTTCTGCGGCTTCTTAGCAGAAAATCGGCAGCTTGGGCGATGATAAAGCCGTGCAACAAACTCTTCCTCACGACCCCAAGCACGGAAACAAGCAGAGCAGCCCTGGATTTCTTTGGCTGTTGGTTGACCTGCTCTAACCGGTTCCATCTTTGAATTACTTTGTAAGGTATTAACATACCTTGCTATTCAGCATTATCTTGTTTTTATTCGCTTGGATGCAGTCCAGAAGCACTAATTATCCGATTTCACAACAGCCTTGGAACAGTAATTCTCGATCCTCAGGTAATATTCCGTCAACGGCATAACGAACTGCAGGATGTCTTGCCTTTCTTCAGACGCAGCAATAATGCTCTCATAGTCGCATAACAATTCTTTCAGCGAATCCAGGCTAAGCCACTCGCTCGGAGAGCGGCAAATCAAGTTTCCCAGCCTTTCCGTAGCTTGACCAAACGTGATGTTAGCGTCCATGTCCGACTTCCCACGCGAGAGATACTTCAAGAACTGCTCGTTTGCTTCATGCCCGTTGGTTAGCAACGCCTTTAGCGTACTTCCCGCCACTGAGTCTGAATCTTCCTCATTCATACCACCCCAGCGTTGCTCAACCTCTCTAGCCTTTTCAAGATACTTCGTCATCTTCCACCGAGTTGCAGCGGAAATAACCACAGGCATATCGGACGTCTTAATACGCTTTATCTTCGTCACAATTTGCCGAGAAGACTTGCACTCTGAAGCAGTTGTCCCGGCACTTTCTTCGAAGTGAGTACGTAATCTATAGCGTCAGCAACACAATGTTAGCCATCCCTTCACTACTTGAGAAGCACAACAATTCTTAGACACTTACTGAAGAAGTGCTTCTGGTAACTTCCCCGGAAACTGCGTGTCGAACTTCTCAAGTGTTTCAGACAGGGAGTTCAGCCAAGTAGGAGGTGGAAGTGACGCGTGCAACACGATTTCTGTCCAATTTGATAAAACCCAGCTTGCACGAATAAAGGTTTGCCACTGCGCATCAGTCCAGGCCTTTATACCGCTCACTTGATGCCGCAACATGCAGAACTGACACGTACTTCCGAACGTAGTCGCTAGCGACTTAATGAGTTCTTGCAGGCAATCTATTCCCACTTCTTCTTTCGCCTTTTCCTCCTCTTTGTTCACGAATTGGGTGATATCAGCCAAAACATCATGAAAGCTATCACAATAAACGAGAAGGGCATTGCGACTTTCATGAATCGATGAAAGGGCTTGAGAACTTCGTTTTTGTTTCTCGTGCATGTCACTGATTTCATCCAAAAGGTCGACGATGCGCAAAATCCACGGACGCTTGAAGGTTTTGTCGTTCTCCCTGGTAGTAATCAGTGAAACCGCCAGCACTATAGCTTCAGCAAAAGCTGCCTCAACCTCCACGTCGACACGCCCACCTGCTAATTTTGCAATGAACTCCGTAATGGCCGAATGGAGGAATTGCTTCACTGCCGCAGTCCACTTGCTAATCACGATCGTATCCGAAAATGTCAAATCTCCAGTGCCAGGATTTTCATTCGCGGCTTCGCCTTCGATCATATTCTTTATTCCTTCTTCGGCTTCTTTGGCAGCCAAAAGATAGCGGTCAAGAAGAGCAATCTTTTTCGGCAAACTTTGAGGAAGTTGGCTAGTAGCGTGAGTGTCTTCGATGGGATTCACCGGACGAGAATCATGATTTACCACATCTCCGCCCCCCACGCAGTTGCCAGACTCGGAGGTACGCTGCGCTCTTTGGGAAAGCATAACTCGCTTGTTGCTATCAGTATCGGTTTCGACACAAGAAGACCGCCTTCTCTTTCTCTTCGCAAGCTGTTTACCCCACACGAACGGAGGTGTTGGAGTGGCGAAAGGGAGAACAGTGGAGCGTTGCTGAGTCACAACTTCGCTGTCTCCTTGCCTTGTTCCAGCCACATTAGCTGGCTGAACACCTCGCACAATAAAGCCAGTCATTTTCTGCTCAGCGCTCGATACGCAACGCCAACTCCTGTGCAAGGATCAGAAGCAGTGTTAGTTTCTATCTTACATTTTTTGTAACAAGTTTCATAATACCGACTCATCAGATACACTTACACCAAGAGTGCTCCTGGTATTCTGTCAGGAAACTGCTCATTGAACCTCTGCAGTCGTTCAGTAGGGGTTGCTCCACTAACCATCTCGAGCGGAATGTCGATCGTCGAAACATCGTCAATCCAATTTGCCAATATCACTCCGATTTGGTGAAAACGCGCCCACTGGGTCTCCGTTCGTGGTGCTCCGATGCTCGCATCTTGCCTTAGTCTGTAATCTACACAGTCGCAGATGAACTTGAGTAGCAATGAGATGAGGAATGGGAGCATTGGTTTCTTCTCCACCGAACGATGGCGTTCGACTAACCGCGCGTACTCGGACATGTCTTCGAGGGTATCGTCAAAGTTACTGATATAGTACTCTACCAGTTTTTTATGACTGGTTTCCACGTGTCCAAACATCCGCACAACTGGAGGTATTATCGCGGCATGGAGAATATCACTAAGCTCCTCCGCGAACTGCAACAGCCAGAAGCGGTCCCGGCACTTGTCCCGTGTTATGAGCAGCGACACTGCCAGCATAGTAGCGTCTGAGAATAGTTCAATTTGCTTCCTCGCCACTTTCCCGTTGCGTAAATACGCAAGAACTTTGAAGTGAGCGCACGGCGCAATCTCGCGCACATACTGTCGCCATTTGTCGATATCCTGGCTCGACATGCGATAGAGGACAAACTCTGCATTCATCTTGACATTCTTCGCCTTTCTCCTCTTCTTCGCGTAGTGTGCGAAGATGGTATACTTAAGAAATCCAGTGTTGAATGACAACATCCCCCCATCTCCTCCATCAGCAACGACCTGCTGCATCATACTCGAATCTTTCGGAGTCGAAGTGGCATTCTCGTCCACTTTCTCACTATCGGCATCTTGCAACTCAGTGCTGTCGACCTCCATCTTCATCTCTTGGGTGTCTGCACCCGGTATCACCGACGACTTGACAGCCTCATTGTTATCCGGCAAATCCAAAATTTCACTTTTCACTTGTGCATCCTCAATTTTGACGAAATCTTCGTGATTATTCTCGAACTCATCTTCCGTCTCAGTATCGGCTTCCTACAGTACCGACATACGCAAATTTTTAGGTATAGATTTATGAAATGTTAACATAAAAAAGAGAATGGATACCTCTTCCTCTGGGTCAACTGAGCGCCTGTAGAGCGCCAGAAGCTCCTCCGTCGCCGCGTTGAGCTCCCCCCGCGCTCGTTCCACGCTCTCCACCAGCTCTGGGGCGGCGGATTCCTGCTCTATGGACCCTTTAGAGGCGGCTGCGAGTCTCACGTGCAGCTGGACGACCCCTGTCACGCGTGAGAGCTGCTGCTCAACGTCGCGCAGCTTGGCAGCGAAATCCATTTTGGGTTCAGCAGTTCATGGATTTTGTGCTTCGAAGTAGATTTTATCCAAGGCGGATTTTATCCAAGCCGGATTGTATCCGATCCGTAATCGGATAAAAGTTTAATCTTTTTCAAGATCCGAGGATTTTTAGCACGACAACAAATTATACTTGTGAAAGTGAATTTTTGCTTGCAGAAATAGCTCGACCCCTCAAGACCCATTCATTCCATACATATATCTGGTGTTGCAAGCTTTGGACATGTCTTTCAAGATAGCAAGTGCGACCCAGGGCAGAAGTGCGCGTAAACCGAGTTTGACAACCTGGCAGCGACTGGAGGAGCGGTGGAATGAAATTCAAGTGGGGCGTCAGGGTTCGTACTCTGTCGAGCGTCTCGAGAGTCTGGACCACTACTGCAAAACGACATCACGCCTTCGAGTTCTCTTCGTTTGTGTATGCACTCCACTGCCTGCACTTATATTCGTCCTCTTGCTGGAGTGCCTCCCACTACAACCCCCATCCGAAGGATGGGCTGCCAACGGGATGTTCTGGATTCGCTTGAGCTTGATGGTGTTTGGGATAACCTTCGTAGGGATCTCTGAGCTGCTGCTATTTCTCCCAAATCTCGACTTCCCAAGTGGCAAGCGGTTAATCGTGGCACTTGGGTGCGCCGTAGGTTACGTGGGGACGTGCTTACTTGGTACATCAACCGATATCGTTGGGTTCCCAATTCCGTTCATTTGGCAGGTTGGGGGGCTATTGCTGGGGATTTATCTTCCGGGGATGCTTCTGCTGGTGTTGGGGTTGGCTCCTTTTGCAAGTAACTCGCCATTCCGTCCTTATTTGCAGAAATATGGCAAACTCATTTCTGGCTTCATGGCGCTTGCCAGTGTATTTCCACTCTACAAAGTTCTGTACGAACTCGTGCCCGTGGCGTTTCGAGGCGGCGCTCTGATCGTGCTGCCAGTATGGAAATTTGCTGCGAAGCATTTTATGATGTGGTCCTCACGGGAATTTGAGGATTTAATCCCGCTGGTTGTTTCTCTCACCGTTGACCTTTTCAGTGCGCTCTTTGTTTCCGTGTCTCTCTCTACTTCTGGACCCCTCTATCTTTCATTTTTATTCATCGCAGTAGATTTGGGGGAGTCGGCTTTGGAATTTCGTGAAGTGCAAGCAAATGCGGTTGCCGTTTTGAAGAACCTGCGAGATTCCTCCAATTCGTTTCGAGATGAAGAGGCCAAGCAGCCGGAAAACAGCCTAGAGAATCCCGATCTGCTGGCAAAGATCACTGCTGTGGCTCGGAATCCGACTGCTTTTAATGTGGTCTCGCTTAAACATACGCGGTTGTGGGCCTGTTTGCCACATCCTATGACCGTTGATCAAGCAATACTATTAGAAAGATTAGAGGTATCGGGTCTGTACGGCCCAAGAGGTCTGTTGTCTTCAAGAAGAACGGGTCGTTCCCTTCGTAGGACCCGTCACCGACTATGGGGAGCTAGAAAAAGCGCCTCAATCGTGCCAGACCCCGACAGCGCCACGACAAGGTCAAAACAAAGATCAACAAATTCAAACAAAGCTACGGGGATGCCGACTACACACGGTGAAAATTCGAGGCGGTTGGTTGTTCAAGGTCTACAACTGCTTTTCCATTGCGAATACCTCGCATTGGTCGAGTATATCGAGTGTGTCGTCCCACTAGTTTTTGTCACGTACAAGGTTGTGCTTTATCAGCTTCCGAATGCCGTGTATTACCCCGATACTAGAAATGACTGGGACAACACAGCTCTCGTGAATATCCTGGTATTCGCTGCTCTTGAAATTGGGTCGCTTCTGCTGTTGCATTATTCCTTACAGCGGAAGTTTGCCTTTTCGCCGCTGTACCAACTTGCGTTTGCGCTCGAAACCCAGATGTATCTTGTCCAGGCGAGTCTGTTTCTCGAAATTGTGGTCTTACTTCCGTACGAGCTGGAACATTTTGGTAAGCGATGTTCCTCTATACTGTGTACTTTGAGGTGCAAGTGCTAACGTTTCGTACCGAACTTCTTAGGTGCGGATTTCACTTTCCGTTTCGAATGGCTCCGTAGCATGGCCTAATCAATCGTAAGCTGAGCGAAAAGCCCTCCCAAAATCTTCCAAGTTTCATCTACAGGCAGCAATACAACTCTATCGCGCAGCTGGCATTTTTTAGCATGTTTTATACCATCTTCTGACACCAGGAAAGCTACGTGGCACTGACATCGAATGCTTTCGATTTCAATAAGCGAACTCGTGGAAAAGAAATCTATTAACATCGATATCTGAGGTCGATTCCGTGTCTTTCTGACGAGGTGTAGCGAGCACTCCTACCACGACTGACAAAAAGCAAGACAACAACGTCTAGCAAGTTGTTTTACTTAAGTAAAGATTAGCGTGGTGCAGCGTGGAATCAACTCGAAGAACGATTGAACAGAATGGAAGCAGGTCGACGGGACTCGTGAGTTTGGATCGCTACTGCGCGACAGCCTCACCAACGCGTGTGCTGTTCCCGACCCCAGCATTTACTTTCGCTTTGTTATACTTTTCAGTAGTACTACATAGTAATACTTACCATTTCGACCACCTTAGGACTGGCAATTCGAGATTCTGGATTCGCTTGATTGGGTTTACCTGTGTAGCCGTTTGGGGCAAGCGCCCAAGACGATTAACCATAATGAATGGTGGTTGACAACCATGTCAGCACATATTTTGATAGGGTTAATGTAAAATCGTGTTGTACTCCTCCTCAAGCGGCTTGCCCGATACTGTTTTGCCTTGGAGCATCATCAGTAGCTGCTCACCGAATGCCGAACCTCGCTGTTTTTCTCGTCTGCAATAAGCGATTGAAGTTAACGACATAGGGGTAAGATATCAGCCTCGTCACGAATTACTTCATCTGGGCGTACCTGATGTCTCGTTCCAGCATCTCCAAATCGTTTGCCCTCTTGCCAGTTGCGCGAATTTCCGTTGCTTCTGGAAGCTGAAGCGGAGTTACGTTATGCATCTGTAGCTTTTCCGGAATGTAAGCCAGAGGAGGGTCCAAGAGATTGAGCATGTCCACATTTCCATACCAAGATCGCCAGTTGGACTGTGTCTTAAGCGACTCTAGGAACGCATTCTTCTTCACAAATGATGCTCTCCTTTTCGGTGAAGCCTTTTCCATCCCACGAGGTAGAGTTGGGATATCATCGTCATCACTGCTACCATTGTTATCATCGTCATCATCGTCATCATCCGAGAAGTGAACTTTCTTGACAAAATTGGCACAGCCCTTGGACAGAAACCACGAGCTTAGCGGCGTTGTTGACAGCGTTCGAGGTGCAGAAGTTACAACGGTAGAAGGAGGTACCAGACCAAAAGATGCACCCCAAGCATTTCGCGGTCGTGACGGCAGGGCCATAGTCGGTTTCGCCGACAGCCTTCCTCGAGAATCGCCAGTTTTCGCCATTTCAGCATGCATCATTTTTTGCACGTACGAGTGACTGTCCATGATAATGTCAACCTTCCTAGACCTCGAGGAAAGACGATCGGTCTTGGCCTCTTTTGGCACTGATCCCTGGGGTTCAGATTTGTTACGGGCAACTCTTGCTGCGGTGGAAGTTGTACCGGTGGAATCATCATGTGCTGGTTCTGGAGAAACTGCAGGAGCAATTTCACGAAACGGTGCTGGTTTTGGGACTGCGGGCTTATCACCAGTTGCGGTCGTACAGGGGATCATAGCAGCAGCTTGGGTTATTCCACGCTTTGCAGCCTTGTGAGAAGTGTCCACCGATTCATTCTCAAATGATGTTTTGGGAGGTATCTTGTTTACTTGTCCACTGCTTTCAGGTGATTGCTGATTCGCTGATGACTGTTTTACGGATGTGTCCACCTGTCATTATGACAGTGTCATAACAAAAACACGGCAACATTAGACGCAATTCTCAACAAATGCACCAGTTAGCGAACCAAGGAGCACCTTAGCAATCGTGCGCGTTAGCGTCGCAGTTTCCGCCTTCACCGGTTCAGTCAGTCGCGACATGACCTCAACGGCGGGCTTCTGCTCCTGCGGCACCGCTTTCTTAGCTTGCAATTTCTTAGCAACCACTTGGTTTTCTCCATCCGTCGTAGCAGGGTCTTTCGCTGGCAAATTCTTAGCAGCTACTTGAGCTTCTCTTTTTGTCGCAGCGGCAGCAGCCTTGATACCAACAGGAGCTTCCGCCTTCGCTTTCATTTTCTTAACAATCTTGCGTGGGCTAGCAACCACGACACTCTTCGGCGATGCAGTAGTCAACGCCACACCGCTCTCTTTCTGCGCACGCTGCTCCTGGGCCGCGCTCCCCAACTACAAATACCCCAGAGCGAGTCACATCGTTAGCAACCAACGTTACACCAGCACAACTCTCTCCTCCTCCTCACCTGTGCGATCTTCCGCTTGGGACTCGTCGTCGTCGGCTTCAAACTCTTCCCCTTTGTAGCCACAGCCGGCAACACAACCGAGGAATGCCCCACCACCGCCACCGTTTTCTTCTCCTCTCTCTGCAGCCCCGTAGAGGCAGCAGCAGCCTCGTTCTCCTCGGCTACAAGGGCATTTCTCTTCCTCTTCTTCTTCTTGCCGCCCGTGAGCGACACAACGTGGGGTTTCGCCCCTGCAGCAGCTGGTGGAGGCGTCAGCAACGCCACGTTCTTCGTCTTGGGCGACGCCGCACTGGAGGCGCCGGCAGTGGGCGACTTCTTGTGCTGCTTGTCCGTGTCCAGCGCCGTCTGCTTCTTCACCAGCGCGTGGGCCGCCGCCTTCTTCAGCCGCATGCGCTTGGCCTTGGACTTGGTCATCGACTGGTCGTGTGGACCACCAGAAGCAGCTTTCGCCTCCGTGGAAGCCGCGGCCTTGGACACGGCCACCACTTGGACGCTGGCGTGCGTGGCGCCCACTTTCTTCCCGCTGTGGTGCGGCTTCTTGTGCGCGACTTGAGCAGCTTGAGCTTGAGATTGAGCTGCAGCTGCTGCTGCTGCCGCCTTCTTCTTGGCAGCCTTCGCCTTCTTGCCCTTGCCGCGGCCCCCGCCGCCGCGTCCGCCATCCATGGCTTCGTCTTCGGATCGGAACAAAATGACGGTAAAGGATGAGATGTACCCAGCAAGAGGTACATTTTGGCTATACTGTGTACAGAAGCCGCCACCACTTCTGATGTTCAGGTGTTGATCTACTATCTCGGGGCATCAAAATACACAGGTTTTGTGTAAGTATACATGTATTATTATTATACGTGTATACTTATCACAAAACAATTTATTTAAATAATAATTAATATATTACTACGATATCAGAGCAGGCCTTGACATCATTTGAATCGTAATCGTCGTAACACGTGCCCAGCGCAGGCCGGTACAGTACATGTATTCGGATACCGGACCTGTACATGTCGAGTCGACATGTACAGGTACAGATCCGTTGTCGACACCATAGCCAATTAGTGATCACTTTGTCAAAGCCGGGATTTCGCACGGAGCATCTCTGGATTTACAGCACATTAGGGGGTTTCAAATTTGACATGAATCTGAAAACACGACCTAAGTTAGCAAGTAGCTAATCAGAGCAGTTTGCTGCTATGATGTTATGTTTGGTTTTCTTGACGCCCAATTCGTGTCAAAACATCTAACGTCCTGAAAGGTCTTCAATACGAGATGGCTGCTGCTGGACGGGGTGTTGTGGTAGTGAAAATGTCACTGTTGAAGACGCATGCCGATCGGCACCATAAGCTTAGTAAAATACGCCAGAGCATAACATTGTTGTCGATACCAGGAGGCTCATCGGGGCAAAGTCCCTATAATCGTTGCAATTATCACCATCGCAAAAAAAATATTCCAGTGCTTATTAATACAATCTCTCTGAATTACCGGATGAGATCTCGTGCACGATGGTACGCAACGTTAGTCATCCACTCGAGCGTTATCGATCAGCTTGTCCCAGACCTGGCTCAATAACCTTACGGTTCAGTCCGCAATTCCCAACCTCGACCTCAAGACTTCAAACGCTGTTCAGTACTCAAAGCTCTTCGTGCGAGGCATGCGCTTCTACTGTGCCTTGTTGCTGACGGTGCTCACTCTCCTCGCCAGTAGTGAAACTCTCGCAGTCTCAAGACGACTCCGAGTGGTCGATACCGATTCTCCTGACCCTGAAGATAGAGGCTTAGCCTCATGGCTCAAGTCTTGGAGCAAAGTTGACACGTTGGACGATGCATTGGCTGGGTGGCGAGTGACGTTTTGGGCCAAAGCTGGCAAGTCAGATGAAGATGTCAAAAAGAAGTTGGGGATATTTTATTTGACTGACGGAGAAATGGTTGCGGATCCCAAATACAAGTACTACTTGCAGTTTTGGTTCAAGACTGAAGAGAAACGGTTGCAGCAGTGGTTTACAGGAAACGGAATTCCGACATCGAAGGCCTGGCAATTGTTGCGGGTGGACACTATCCCGGCTGCTCAACGCGAGCGTAGCGCGGCGTACAAGGCCTACCAGCGCTATGCAAAGATGTATGACGACAGATTGTTCAAGCGATATACTAACAAGGAGTCTATCTACCCCATCGTGCCAAGCTACAACAGGAACATTCCCTACCCGGAAGAGATGAGTGGTCTGGTTCGTATGTGGGTTGCTCAAAAGAGGCCGTACGATTACGTTATGCGAGTGCTGGGTTTGTCAGGCCATCCTTCCCCAAAATTGGACCCAGCATACAAGTACCTCGAAGAATTTAAAAATCTGCTGGCGAAAAAGACAATGTAGGTCTCAGTGATGGCCAAAAATACATTGCTGGGCATTGCAAGAAATTTAAATCCTTCCAGTATGTACTGCAACTACCATGCTCACCTCCAATACATACTGCAATACCCGGCGAATTTCCAATACTACTGCAATACTTTGCTCTTTACTCGACTGATCCCTGCTCTTCACCGCTTGAGACACCGAATCAGCGTTCCACAGCCATCGACGAGAAGGAGATCGCAGTAGAGGTTCTACGAAGGCGTGTCGATTGAAAAGAAGCTCGAACGGAGAGCCATGATCGTTGAGATGTACAAGGAAAAAGCGATAGTGAGAGCTGGCTGCCAGGGGCGCTGTCAGATTCGTGGGTAGATTATTTTTCGGTTCGTCTGCGGGTCGGGTCGGGTTTCTGGATCTAGGGTTTTTCATGGTAAATTACCGATAGATTCGGACCAGCATTCAGTTCCGTAAAATACTCACACCCTTCCCGCACCCGCATTAACTACTATAGACACCTAATTACG
>AUVH01042937.1:0-14608 GCA_000443045.1 Phytophthora x cambivora | reverse complement strand
GGTCGAGGGCAATTCCGGAACTGCAGGTGGGGCCTGGAGCCATCTGGGCCGAGCACATCGCGGGGATGTAGCCAGTCGCCTCCCACACGAGAGGCAGGCCTTTGTCTTCAAGTTTGTATGAGCGCCATAAACCACCAGCCGGATACCGCGAACTGAGCGATGCCTCCCCATCGTTTCATGCCCAACGGGTGGTTCGCCGCGGCGAACTTCCAATGTCAGCACCAAAGTGACCGTTTTCACTAGGCGCTGAGCGCGGCGGCTGCTACGGCCGCTGTTGTTGTTTAAAGAGTGGCGAGGCGCAACACCAACAAAATGATCGTCAAGGACTTAAGAACGCGCCTCAAGGTCGATTCAAAACGAGCCTATCGTTAGAACGCGCCCATGCACGTGTGCATGAAGTCGAATGCATTTTTGCAATTTGAGTCGCACATTTTCTTGCTGAGGGTGGGTGTGTATCTCAACGGAGCTGGTCTGATCTGCACATGCACTCGAGATTCTGAGGAGCAAACCGCCAGAATACCAAGTCAAGTGAACGTCCTTGCTCGTCTTCCCAACTCCCAAGTCGGAATCACGACTCACACCCTCGAGTCTTGGTCGGAATGTCCAGTATTTTTGCAGCAAACCCCAGAGCCAAGCTTCTACTGGCGCCACCGAACCGTTATCATTCGCATCAGTCACATATCGCACCACCGAACCAGTTGTTGATTGGGAACACCGAAACCCAATCGGTCTTCATCACCTGGGAAGAAGCTGCCTACTAGCCCAACAATAGCAGGTGGGCGTGATGGACGACCACGATGAGAGGCACCAGGACGTTGACGAGGACGACGTGCCGCTCGCCAAGATCTTGCAGCAGCGCCGCCGTCGCGCGGCCTCATCGAAACGGAACAATGGAGCCAGCGGTGGGCGGAACTGCTCTTGACTTTCGACCTAGATCTTCCTACCCAACAAGGAGGCGGCTCCGAGCAGCTTTCTGATCTGCTTTTGTCGCTGTGTCAGCAGCAGCCACGCGGCGCCGCACGCTGCCGCAGCTTAGCGAGGTGGCCGAACACTGCATCATGGAGTTCCTGCCGGTGGTGCCCGACCGCCTGCGCGTCGAGGCCGTGTGCAGGCGGTGGCGACGCCTGAGCCGGGAGCAGGTGCCAGTCACGGAGCTCGACTTCGGCCAAGTTGCTGTCCGGCCGCAGCTGAGACGCGACGTCAGTGTCATGATGGAGCGCGCCCAGCAACAGTTGACGCGGCTCGTGCTGCCCGACATCACACTGGTCGACGCGCACATTGAGCTCATCGTGCAGCAGCGAAACCTCCGCGTCTTCCGAGCGCACAGGTTCGTGTGGCTGTAAGTGAGGATAACTTGCCCAGATGATTATCCTTACTCATCGCAATGGTTGGCCCAAAGGATGCAGAAGAAGCACATCTTCAACATCTTGAAGCTATGCCCCAATCTCAAGGTCAGAGGCTTGCTACTGTATTGCGTGCTGGGAGAAGCTGCACTTGGCTGACGATAACTTATTGGACATGGGCTGATGGCTGTTGTAGATATTGGAGCTGCTGGACTGTCGTGCTTTAACCTTGAGCGGGTGGCCGCGTGATGGAGTGGCGCTGCGCGAGGTATATCTCAATGGATGCAACTTCGTCACGAACCAAGCAGCTAGTTCGCTGGTTAAAGTATGCGGAAGTACGCTGGAGAAGTTGGTCTTTACTGGTGCGCAACTCTGTGGATACACTTTGTTTTCTATGGTAGTAGTGGTGTGTCTGAAATGATGTGGATTGGTTCAACAGATGCAACAAGTTTGGACTCACAAATTTTTAAGGACTTCGCCAGGCATTCCGTGAATCTGAGGGAGCTAACAATAAGGTGTGAAGATGGAGGCAAAGATCGTCTACCATGACACACTTTATACTGCGCCTGACACTTGCTTTACCTGGTATGTTCCTGTCCATCAGTAACTGCAACAATGTTAGGCTTCGCGATTTGCAAGCCTTCGTTGAAGCGCTCTGGGATTCACTACGCTGCTTGGATTTATCTTCGTGCCGTGGCATTTCATCGTTCCCGGTAAGTAGTATTTTTGCAGCGACGAGCGTATCAATGCACTCATATACATGTACACTGTCCTCGCATGTCGACAGGATTCTGTAAGCCTGCCTCAGCTTCAAGTTCTTATACTGGACAGAAGCAAAATCAATGATGATGGTTTGCGAGCACTATCTCGGATCGCTCCATCACTGCGGTACCTTTCTCTTCAGGTTCGCACCCGATTGCCAATGTCCTCGGACACTAGGTTTATTGGCATGCGGGCCGTGTTAACTTTTGTTTCTACGATAGGACTGTCGCGCCATCTCAGACGGTGGAATCACTGCCATAGCGTCTTCCGATGGCTCGGAAGGGTGTACAAGCCTTGAGATTGTCGATTTGAAGGTGATTGCATGTAGCAACATTGGAATATCGAACTCCATATTCGGAAAATGGTACCTATCTCTCAACTGAACCTTCACTTTTGCGACCTCTTAGGGCACACCAGTGACAGACACAAGTCTCGAGGCGCTTGAAGCACAATGCCCGCGTCTGCACCTGGTTCGCGTTGACTCATGCCGTTCTGTTTCACGAAAAATGAGGCGGAAGTACAACGAGCATGCTCTGCGCATTCTAGCCGGTGGCAGACTGAGCAAATGTGAACGACTCTTTGCGGAGCGAAAGAAGATCGAGATGATTGACCCTACCAACAGCAATAGCGAGTCTGATGAGTCAGGGAGTGATCAGGATGAGGACGAGGAGTACGTCATTGAAGTTCGACGCAGCGGCGCCTCCTACATGAGAAGGCGGAGAGCTTAGGAATATGAAAAGTTAGCAAGTTAGGGATGTGACTATCATACACTCCGCGTATAGGTGCAGCACAGTAGTGAGGTGTGCACGCAAACTCCGACACACAACAAAAGATTCATAGATTGTTTCCCCGAAACGGAACGGAACTGGAAAGGGCTGCATTTATGTTAACACCCCGACTTCCACCAGCCTCTAGACGCAAACAACAGCTTGCACTTAGAAGCGGAGCTTCTTGAAGAAGAAGCTGACACCAGCAGCCTTCTTCTCCGACTTGCACGTGGCCTGGTTGAGGTAGCTGTAACAAAATAAAAATCGCAGTTAGCACACACGCTTTGTTTAACCTGTGCTGTCGAAATGCTGTCTACAAGTGCAGATTCAACGTACCGCTCCTCGAACACCTTCTTGATGGTCTTGCGAGACTCAACGCGGGTCTCCGGGTTGGCCAGCACCTCGTCGTCAAGGACCTTCTTCAGGTCGATGTCGGCGACGTAACGGGTGGGCATGATGTGGTTGTAGTTGACGTACTTCACGAACGGTTTCACCTTCGAGCGCTTCTTAAGCTTGTTCTTGCCCATGGCGCGGGTCACCTTGCGCGGGTAACGGTCAATGCCGGCAACTGGAATCCCACAATGCACATAACCTCATCGTCAGATCTCGAGTCCTGCCAATTTTGTCCGCAGCGAATCTGTATCTGAATGGCCGTACCGATGGCGTGGCCGAACTTGCGGTCACCCTTGCCCTCGTCGAACGTCTTCACGACGATAGCCTTGCGGCCAGCGAAGCGGCCGTTAAGCAACACAACAACCTTTCCGTTCTTGACACTACACAGCAGCAGCAATAAATGTCTGTCAGTCTCTTTTGTGTTGTTGTGCGTCCTCCTGTTGTTTCCTGTAGCCTATTGTCCGCCCGCTCGCTCGCTGTATTTGATGTGCTTTAGATCTGTCCATTGTGCGTTGCCCCGTATTGAGCTGTGTCCATGCTGCTTTCGAACTCTTTTTTTCGTCCATTACGACGCGCCACCTGATGAGGCAGATCCAAAGCACCGAGCGATGCGGGCGGAGGCTGCTGCTCCCGATCCATTCACTTACATGCCCATGTTTGCTTTTCTTGGGAGTTTTGGTGCAGTTCCGTACTGCAGCGGCCTTGGGCGGCCCAGAGGCTCGAGTCGCCCAAAAGCGCCTGCCAGGGCCAACCAATCGTGCGCTCCCGCCCGTGATTGGCTGTTTCCCGCCTCTCGCTCGGTTCGCCACGGCCATCCGCGGTTCACTGAACCGCACTAGGGCAAGGGTTCCGGTCGAACCGCGCTTGAAGCGACCTTCGCGCCACATGTACGCGACATATCATGTACCGCACACCAAGATGCGCCACAGTTGCAGTTGCAGTCCGACCTACATTCCGCCGCGACGAGTGCGCACTCCTTGTCAACATGCCCCTGCGTCCGCATCGCTGTGCTACTTGAACATATATGGAAGTGCCGGGAGCGCACTTGCAATCATGGTGGCGAGCGGTTACATTCATGCGGCTATATAAATAGGAGGAGTGATCTGTGAGTGGGGCAACCGCAGCAGCATTTCCCGGGGCGGCTCGATGCACACGTGAGGCATTAAGGCTGTCCAGGGGTGAGTTAGTCTAAAGGAGTATCAATACTGTAACATTCGGCGCCATGATGATGTTCTCGCGTTCTGCCGCCAGCAGCAGCTCGCCGGTGGTGCAGCACCAAGCCTTCCGGAAGCTGACCGAGATGCTGCAGTCCTGCTCCGAGAACCAGTGCTGCGCGGACTGCACGTCACGGCTGAACGACTCCATCTGGGCCAGCACCACTGTCGGGGCGTTCCTCTGCATCCACTGCGCCGGTGCACACCGCAAGCTTGGCGTGCAGGTCTCTCGCGTCAAGTCGCTGCATCTCGACACGTGGTCGGATGAGGAAGTCGCGGCCATGAAAGGCGGCAACAAGACCGTGAATGAAATATACAACAAGCACCTCGACAAGTGGATCGAGGTGGATGCGTCCCTCGAGCTGCTGCCCAACACGGCGACTGAGATTCGGGAGAAATGTATCCGAGCCAAGTACGAAGATCGACAGTTCACTAAGCTTCCGCATTCATTTGCATCAAGAGAAGAAAAGAATCAGGACAGTCCTGAAAATCCCGAGGAGCCGATGTCTTCCACCTCGTCCGGTGCTGCTGCTGAAACATTATCGTCGTCTTCCCAGAGAGCTACGGCAGATCAGAATCAGCAGCGAGGACCTGGTCAGACAACGCAAAATGGTGAACCTACAGTGGTGAAAGCAGGTAGCGTTGTCGAAGTAACCAAGCGGCTTCTAAACTATTTCGTTGTGGTGGGTCGAGGTGCATTGATTCCAGACCAGAACAGTAAGTATCACAACTTTATTGTGTATTTGATATGATTGAGGATATTAACGAGTGTACGCTTGTGTTTGTGCAGTTGAGAAAACAAAAAGCCCAACTGAGATCCGATTTCTTCCTGCTGTGCTTGACATGTTTCCCGAGGTGTATGCGGATTCGCCACTACCGGCACACATAGGAGAGTTCGCATTTCCTGAAGGGTTTGTGCTGACCAAATCCTATGTAGCGCCCGTGTTCTTCTCCTTTGTTCTCACGAACGTGAGTGGCGTCAAGATTTACGCGTGCGCGCTAAAGTTTTATGAGGAGCTGCATCCGCTGGAAGTGGTCTCTTTGATAGCGCCACACTACCATCGTCAACGTCACCGCCGTCGACCTTCAAATGGCCCACACCAGCTCGATGAAAACGACGATAACCAGCGAACTCAGCTGCCGCAGTGGGTTCAAGATCTCTCTGGAGACGTGTCGAGCGCTCCTGGGCCCGTATTTTGCCCCAAGTGCATCGTAGTGACGTCACACTATCCGTATTTTTCCGCTTTTCGGCAATTCCTCCAGCAGGTATTGGGTGTTCAAAGCTGAGCCCTTCGAAGTGTGCTTCACTCACAAAATGATGTATCTGTCAAATTACTAGATCTATCGAGTAACGCTTTCGGAATCTCCCATGCCGATTGAGCGATACATAGCCAATTTTCTGGTGGAAATACCTCTGCCTCCTCCCGGACAGATCCAAGTTCAGCTAACTCTGCCGGATCGCAACCTGATAATTTCGCGACCTCCGAAAAATGAGTTTCCTTTGATCGATGTGAGCAATATGTAAACGCTTGCTTGCTGTTTCCGTGCAGGAACTTACGCCCCTAATCGTGTTATTACGTTCCTAGTTTCCCTTTCGACCATTGTTTCAGGTTTTGGATCTCAATAACGTGCTGCTGGTTTTCACTTGCGTAGCTTTGGAACTCAAGGTAGGTAAAGAGGTTGATGGAGGGGCCAACGTTGGTGCATCAATGATGGCTAAAGTTGCATCTGCTTCGATGCTTTCAGGTCGTACTGTGCTCAAAGCATATTGGCAGTCTTACCCCAGTTGCTGAGGCGCTACTAGCAATATTGCTTCCATTTTCCTGGCAAGGAGCTTATATACCAGTGCTCCCGACGTCCTTGCTTGACGTCATTGACGTAAGTGCCGAAAGTTTTTACTAGCTGCACGAACGAAATCTGACGAGCAATCTATTGCGGTGTAGGCTCCTGTTCCGTTCTTAGTAGGCACACACTCGGACTGCCTGAAGCACGTAGCAGGGAGAACTTCCAATGTCGTGTTTGTAGATCTGGATCATAATCGGTACGGACAATGTGTTGTCTGCTTCAACGTTTATTTCGTTTTTAACAACCACAATTTTTAGTGTAATCCCAGCAGTGGATGAATCAGGGAAAACCATTTCCGTGCCGAAAATTCCAGATCGAGAAGGGTCGAAGCTGCGTGCGAAGCTGGCCGAAGTTGCAAGTGTACGTCCGTATTATTGCAGTGCTGCTCAGAGAACCACTGACTGAGTCGATGCATTTGCCTAGATTTTTGACCCGTACGCTGCAGGAATCAGTCGAGTGGACTTGGTTCGTGACCCTTACAGTACGCTTGTCGCTTTTGACCAAACTAATTAGTCCCTCTACTATTCCCATGTAGGCTTTTCCAAATGAGGAGCATCTTGAACCGATTGGCAATTTTGCTTCCGACCATGGGCAGACTATTCCTTTGTCAACATCTTATTCGGAGTCGAGCATGTCCGACTCGATAAACTCGCATTATTCCATTGCCAAGATCAGACGCGGCCGAAGATCCAGTGCGGCATTTTCTCTTCCATCTTCATCCCTGGCTCCATCCCCCTCAGCATCGTTTTCACGAAGTAACTCGGGTCTCAATCGGCACGCATTCTCGTTATCAAAGTCCGCGATGTCTCCAACTGGAAATGACGCGAGTGGGGGTCTGACCGACAGTCGATACAACGAAACGGATAATTTCTCAACCGAAGGGACCCGGAAGGCATTCTTACGCTTCTTCGTGACGCTATTCAAGAAGTACGCAAGTTATCTGGTGAGTTATCTGATGAAGTATTTTCGAGAGGACAATCTGCTAACTCCCTTATTGTATCCTACAGAACCCACCTACAACGCAGGCAAAATCAGGAACACCAGCGCTATTTGACAGCAAGCGGTTCGTTCATGACAATTTCGACACTGCGTCGCGTCCATTTGTCGCCCAGCTAGTCGCAACGCAGATGTTTGATCGTTTTATCGAAGACCGCGTGTTCAATCAGCAACTTCCGGAAGTTATGTTCTTCGACCAGTCCATTAACCAGAAGCTTAATCGCTCGTTGACAATTGGCAAGAAGAAGTTTGACTGCAGTTTCTTGGACGATCGTTCGGATGAAATTCAAGAAACGTTTATTGCCCCACCTCCTTCGAACATTGGGCTCCCTGACGACGGTACTGTCTACAAGGTTCGTAGCTTGATGAATGTTTTTGCTGTTTCATGCTTTGACGTACATTTGTCATGTATGTAGTATAAAGCATTTCCACGACTGAAAAAGTAGGCTTATAGTAGTGGCTGTACCTCCGTCCTCGAATTATGGTCGAAATTTACAGTCATCCACTTCTGCTGCTCATACAGAACTTTGTTCGGCAATGTAAGGAAGCCACGCGAGCTCTATTCGTCCCGCGAACAGCAACGTAATGTTTCGAGGGTGAGCTTCCATCAAGGAATTTTCAAGGCAGCAAAGTAAGTGCCCAAGTGCTGTTGTGTTTTTTGCGATGTGTTACAAACTAATCGATGCTGTTGCAGGTCCTTCATTGGCAGTGGTGCCAGCTGGGAAGCAACCCGTCATCTCATCATCAGTGTAATCATGATACCTCATCTTTGTGCTTCAAATGGGTCCAAACTAAATTTGCTTTTTATTACTCTTGCTTGCAATACCTCAGCTACAGACACAGTTCCGAATGTACAGCGCCCGAAAGAAGTACTGGAGGCAAAAAAGCGCTGCTATTTCAATTCAGCGCTGGGTACTTGCTCGGATGAAGGTACGCGGCTACCAACCATGCAGTTGGGAATACTTTGATCTGATTGATTATTGCACCGCAGGGAAAAGATGTTCGGCAATACTTCTTAGCCCTTCGCAACGGAGCGATCATGATCCAAAAGGTCTGTCGCACACACTATGCGGTAGCCAGGTATCGGGCCCAACGCAGAGCACTGCTCAAGCTACAATTTATTGCGAGGGGATACATTGTCTATGCGCGATATCAACGCATATCGCGAGGTTTTCGTTGTCTGCAAGCACTGTGGCGTGGCAGCTTTTACAAGCGCAGCTACAAGAATCTGAAGTATCAAGTTGTGAGAGCGCAGAGTCGCATCCGAGGTTTCCTGTCTCGGAAGCATACTACAAGGTAAGACATCTTTTTTGCGCTGGTTCATTCAAAAAGTGCGTCGTTAACCCCAGTTTCTAGGTGGAAGACTTGCATGTTTGAAGATTGCCGCCAAAAAGTGTTCAATCTGTGGAGCCGATGCGATACACCTCTGCTGTATCGATCCAAGTTCTGGCTCACGTTTAATCGAACTGACTTCTTCACTATTGGGGTGAGTTAATTTGAGTCTGAAAGAACAGTTGTATGCCAGGGATATGGTGTAATGATCTCTTGGTTATGTTATTAATTTAGGTTTACCACGAAGAGGAATCCCGACTCAATGCCTACTTTGCTGAAACAAGGTCATTCTCCGATGTTATGGGTAGATGCAAGCTTTCCGATGTGTATTCTCAAGACACCACGAAGCCCAGCGAGGTGCGAGGATCTGCATTCACTGCCATAAAGCGCATCGTGAGCCCGAAAGCAAGAAGCTCACATAAAACGATCAAGGAAATTGTACGTCAGCAACCAGTTCCTGCCGTGACTATTTCTGACGGTGTCTGTACTGACTGTACCTGTCTTCCAGACTGCTAAAAGAATCAAGAATGAGCGTGGCAATGTATATGGAGGGCTAAAACTTCGCACGCAACCTTCAGCTCGGCTGGAGTACTACCAAAAGTTTGGCATTGAGCCGGACTCAAAAAGGAAGAAGAGAAGGGTACGATGGAGAATTGGCTTGGTCATGGTAGTGTTGGGGAGACTTACGCTATCGCTGCTGTGTAATTCAGCTTGCAGCACTTGTTTGGGCCAATTTCGAAACAGCGGGCATCAGTGCAGAGGTACTCACTGACTTGGGTTTCGACTTCAAAGACACTGGTTTTCATACTTACGCACTATACGCACTGTAGGTCGTCGTGTCTACCTCCACTAGTTCAGACCAGCTTCACCCTCTTCCAGCCCAAATCGATCACCAAAAGCAGGTAACGTAGTGTATTGTCGGATTGGGATGGCTGCTTCGGACTAATCACCAAACTTTCTGCTTGCACTGCAGCTTCGTCTTCGGGACGACTTGGCATTTACAGTTAACGCAGCGCTCAAGTCGATCCGAGTATCAGCAACGGGCACTGCTGATAGTGCGTCACCGCTTCATTTACCGCGCGACCGTGCACTGGACGAGCTGCAACACCAAGTGCGCATGCTCGCACTGCAGAACCGCCGCCTTACAGGGGACCTCGCGGCATCGAGACGCGAGACAAGCGAGTTGCGCGTAAAGCTCCAAAAAACACAGCAGTCGCCGCAGCTACAACGCACGCGCTCCAACAACATTTAGAAGTAGACGCCTAGCTGGAGGTTCATATACATGTACTCGCTCCCTCTATATGTTGAAGTTAATGTGGTGTGGTATACGCAAACGAGCTTTTCGACGCACGAAGAAGCCGCGACTCCCCGACATGCCGACGCACCTGTACACTCTAGACGACGCTCTGCTCGTGCAGTTGCTGAGTTTCTGCGCGGCTCAAGACGTGGAGGCTGTGACGGAAGCCTCCAGACTCGTGGCCCTACACTTGCTACCACATCATCCCGAAATCTGGCGCGTTCTATTTGTTCGTCAATGGGAAAAGCTCAACTTCAAGCTGGACGCAGTGGCGGAGGACGCTAGGAATCTCAAGATAGACTCGCGACTGCGAGCACTGTTTCCTGCGTAGGTGGAGTGTATTGCTCAGCCGCAGGTGCTGCGGATACTCACGTCTGTTTCTGCTGCGACATCGATGCGGTGCTGCAGTGAGCACACGGAGACTCGCATCTACCAGCTATTGTCACGTGCAATCGTCTCACTACCATCGGGGATGGACATTAGGGCGACGCAGAGCTCGTGGGGGTACTCGGATACTCACCACAGGTAACACGTTTCCCATTTCTCTTGCTTTTGAGTTGAAGATCGGGCTGACGATGTTGTTTTGTACTTGCTGTGTAGAATTGTTCCGCTCGAGCAGGAGAAGGACGAGAATCAGGGAGATTGCAGTGCGGTGACGACGTTTGCATTTGACGGCAAGCATTTCGGCAATGACCGATCTGTGCGGGCGAACGCGCCATTCCCAGCATCATTCTACGTCGCGGTGTTCAAACGTCGTGTGCAAGACGACATAAGCAAGAAGGAAGCGTTTGTCTATCAGATTGGCGCGACGGAAAGCGGATACTTTGAAATCAGTATCTCAGACCCTGTTGCACGACCCAGCCCTCACCCGACGAGGAATGGTAGAGTGAAGATGACAGCTATCGGCTTGGTCTCCTCCACTTTTCCGCTGGTGGGCAAGCAACCAGGATGGACGATCCCGTCATTTGGGTACCATGGAGACAACGGAAAACTCTATTCAGCATTTCCCGTAAGTATGCAGTCTGTATTCGGCAGTGACACTTGCGTTGGTATGTGCGCTCATGAGTGTTTGTGTGGCTGTCAGTGGAAACCTTTTGGCCCGCGCTTTGGAGTGGACGATACCGTCGGCTGTGGCATCCGACGCCGAACGCAAGACGACGATCGGCGAATTTTCTTTACTTATAACGGCACCAGTGTTACATGTGAGTATATCGATACGCTATATCTTTTTCCACTTAGGTACTTTAACTTTCGTCATGCAGCGCCTTTCCTCCCAGGAGCAGGTCGCTATATCCCGTGCGATAACGATCACGAATGGTTTCCTGCAGTGGGTTTGGACTCACCGGACACAATTCACGTGAATTTTGGCCAGCAGCCGTTCAAATATGACAACGTGATCGGTACGTTTCTGCATTGTGGAGTGCTATTTGAAGTGTTGACTGACGATGGTCGTGGCGGATTGATACAGATGAACTATTCAGCGAGTGCACGGGGACGAACGCTCTTGTGGCTCGCCAAACACTGCGGAATGCCAACAAATCCCGTTTCCGGGCCGTGCGTCGTAACTGCATCGATGCATTCATCTCGAACGTTCTGGAGCGTCGGCGCTTGACCACTACGTGATGCCAGCTACGTGAGCTGGGAGCTAACGTTAGTCATGCAGTCCAATATGTAGCCATCTCTAATCTGATACTGTAGTCGACTATTCTGATTCAGGATTTATTACAAATATCAGATTTGCGGGTGGAGCAGAAGTATTTTTGCAATAATGGTGACCTCCTTTGCCAACCTCGGCGACGAGCTTCTAGCGCACGTCCTGGCCTTCGCAGCACCGCGCGACGTGGAGTCGCTGACTGTAGCGTCGTCTGTCGTCGCGCGTGACGTGGTTCCCCGGTTCCCGTCCATCTGGAAGCGCATTTTCCTGCGGCGCTGGGAGGCTCTGAACTTCCCGCTGGACGGCGTGGCACAGGGCGACGCGCTGCTTCAGATCGACGGAAATCTGGACGCGTTATTCCCCAGGTTCGTCCGCAGTTGTCTTAGAGCTGTTGCACTGATGCTTTATTGGGAAAACTAACTGTAACTATTGCAGTTCGTGTACCGAAAGTCGAAAGTTTCAGCTGCTGGCACACGCCATCATCCCAGTGCCGTCCCATGCCGATATCAAGGAGACGCAGAAGGCTCTGGGTTACACGGATGCATATCATCGGTGAGTAGTATTGTATTTACTTGAGCAGATATTGTCGTGGGGATGACTAAGTTGGTGTCTGTGCTCTGGGTCAGGATTATTTCGTTGCAGGCGCCAGATTTGAGGGAGTCGCATTCGGTCGACTTCGCCCTGGATGGAGGAATGCTAGGTGACGATCGATGCATCCGGGCTAATATGCCCTTCCCGACGACCTTCCATGTCGCTGTATACAAGCGCGATCCGACAGAGAACGATAGAGCACAGAGTCAAACGCGGCCGGTTTATCAAGTTGGAGTTGTGCCTGGTGGATACTTCGAGCTGACTTTGTCGAAGCGACAGCATCGACATCTTCGAGCTCCTTCTTTGTTTGGCCAAGATTCGATGACGTCGATAGGTCTGGTGAGCTGCAAGTTTCCACTTGTTGGCAAGCAGCCAGGCTGGACACGGAGATCATACGGCTATCACGGCGACGACGGACGCTTCTACCATGGAACTCCGTTCGAGGTGCGTGGCACTTCCTGACTTTTACCATGCGGTTTGTTTAGTCGCTATCATAGTTTGTACTGAAGTGCACTACTTTTCAAGCAGGGTCACCCGTTTGGTCCAATGTTCAAGGCCGAGGGCACAGTTGGCTGCGGTATCCGCATCAACCCGATTACCGGAATAATGTTTCTGTTTTTCACGCATAATGGCGAGATTATATCAGGCGAGGATGGTGCCCACGTAGAGTGCGAGCATCGAAATTGGTACCCAGCGGTTGGGCTAGACTCGTACGACGCGTTGCACCTCAACTTCGGACAAGAGCCCTTCGTATACAGCGCCATTGCAGGTATTATAAGTTTTTGATGATGTTTGCAGGTGAAAGACACCCTCGTAGAGCAACAACTGATCGTGTATTAATTTGACCTCACAGACGAGCTCTTTGAAGAGTGCAACGGCATGGCAATTGCTGTCTCGGAACAGCTGCAATGGTACGATATCCATGACTCGGATGACGAGAGCTCTGAGGACGAAGAACGAGGAGACGACGATAATTCAGGCGACGACTTTGGATCAGACATGTCCGACGAAGAGATCAGCGCCAGGCTGATCATGCGCATTCTGGCGATGCGTCAAGCAGGCATGGACGCCGCTTGACATGCTGGTCTCGCTTGACGTGTTGGTATCCACGCGCTTTATAAACTACTGGCATCTCGTTTGTGGTGATCGGTGTTTCTGACTCGGCTGCGACTGATGAGGGTGGAGAAAGAAATGCTGCCCTTGTCCTGCGACCAGAAGCCATAACATTATTCAGTCCATTCGTGTAGATCAATTGTCCCGAAGGAGGAGATTATCAAATTTGCATGCAGGAGGAGAATTGCGGCCATCGGTCGATATTTTAGCCTACCTGGGTAGGCATAACTTGACAGTGGTCGAAGTGAACTTTCAAGTATGTATAACGAACATATATAGTGACAATCGGTCAATTTTGCAGCGAGCGCTTAAAAGCGCTCATTACGTAGAGCAATGCTGAGAGAATCTGCAAACTAAGCGTAAGTAAATACTTTTGGTCACAAACGCTTTTACGCTTAGTTTTACTCAACCCCGGGATTCCATTTGCAATTTCGAGTTTGCAGCCCAAGTTGATGTGGGGCAGTTCATACAAACAAGCTGCCCTCAGAATGCCCCGCTAACAGTGGGCATTCGAAGCAGTTAGTTTATAAATCGATGATATATGAACAGTTGAAGAACGACAAATCGATGTGGCATCCTATTTTTCTACTTCAAGTACTTCGAAGTACATGTTGTGCATTCTAGTCGAAGTTTCTGGAGCCGATTAATTAAGTCGATGGGGCCCAAATCGCCCGAGACAGTGATGAAGCCTTTTCAACCCGTCTCGGTCGATTAGCGAACATTTGAGATTTCCAATTTGAGATTTCCAAGAAGCGATTTCAACATGTCAATGAGCTGGCCAGGTTCGGCCAATTGAGTTGGCAAAATACGGGCTCAAATTGTTCATCTAAGCTTAGTACATACTACGCTGCTTTTATTATCAACCTCTAAATTATGTATAGAAATAGTAGTAATATGCTGCTTTTATTATCAACCTCTAAATTATGTATAGAAATAGTGTGAATTCCGGCCAAATTTGGCGAGAGATCTCACTTGTAGAAGCGCAGAAATACTCTGTTTCTTGTAAAAGCAAATGTTCCGAGAATACACGTATAATACAACTCGTTTAAAAAAAAAACAGTTGGCATATTTTTGCCACCCCGTGCATGTCTTTACTTTTTGTGTTAAACGACAAATGGCAATCGGCGCCGTTAAACTGAACGAGTTAAGTTTAAAAACTGAAGCTTGGCTTCACTTCCAGCCATGCTCTCCTGTGCCCCCCTTCTCTCCGCGCGGCGCGGGTCCGCTTTTCGCGGCCTGAAAGGCATCAACTTCGGTCCATGCAAATTGCTTATGGCGCGCTCATTGGGCTATTTTTGTGA
>KE572753.1:475-11079 GCA_000443045.1 Phytophthora x cambivora | reverse complement strand
CTGCAAAAGGGTTGCGCGAAAGCGCTATATTGCATTCTAGCCCTCGTTCGTGGCTAGTTAGTGCAGGTCTTGGGTTGACTGAAGACAACCTTGGTACACAGAGGCTTATATCCAACCCGGTGTAAGGGATCGTTCCTGGACCTCAGGTTTGATTCCAACTTTCSTTGACCTAATTAGGGAGACGTGTGTTGTTGGTGGGACTCGTACCTTACGGTAGCGAGATTTTCAGCGTGTTCCTACACGACAGAGTAGTGCTTCCTGGAAGATTGGGCAAGCGCCCCTGCTCAGCAGCGCGTCCAAAGACGAGAGAGATTTCGCCAGTCGGTCGGTATCTGCACCTGTGTCCAACCTGCACATATGTTAGAAAACTCGCAGGCTAATGTTGGCGACTGCCACACCCTGCTGCCTGCATCCGCCATTTGATTATCGACTCCGGCAACGTGAGCGGCCGTAGAATAGAAAACATGTTGAACCTCACAGATGCCCATTATGCGCAGTAGCATTTGTGCAAAGCTGTTGCGGCTCGTCTTGTGGTTGCTGCAGACATGTTATCAATCCAGAATCTTGTGTGGGCCTCGGTGCCGTCATCGGCGCTTTTCCACACGTGACCCCACACAAGACAGGCAAAGACCGCACTCATTAGCTCCCGTGCGTTGATGCAGAACGTACTGTCGCCAGTCTTATTGCAACGACGTACTAGTTCCAGCCCTTCATCCGTAAATTTGACTCGCAAAAATTGCTTTCGCGCCGGAAACAATGCACACAATCCTCGGTCACTGGATATTGACGTTTGCCTCGTGCTGTCGAGTGAATCTAGCCAAAGGAACTGAATTCAAATGTCCAATCTGCATAATCATAGCGAACCAGTGCAGGTCGTTTTTGGCTTCGGCCGACACCTCCACACTTCCATAGCGTGGGGTGCGTCGTGATAGCGCTGCTACGCGTTGAAAGAAGGGTGCAGCTGGTCTTATACAAGTGACAACATGACGAAGGCTTCCCAAGAGTTTGAGAAGCTGCGTTCGCGTAGTTTTGTTACGTTTCATCATGTCCTTAAGGCGATGAAGTGCTTTCGATATCTTTTCCAACGGCATCGACACCGTTTGGGCTGACAAATCCCAATCCAAACCAAGTGCTCGGTTCTTCTTGCACCACGACGTGAACTTCTTGTTATTGCACGCGTCTGGACCGAGTATAGTGGTCATGGCCGTTCGAAGCGCGATTTGAGCTTATGAGAATCGGGATCCGATATCGGGTTCGATTACAATGAGGTCGTCACACCAAATTTTGGCGTCGATGTTGCGTTTCCCTTCATCCGGTTGAAGTGACCATTTAGGAGCCATGTTCTCGTAGAGGTGTCCGATCGCTGCGTCCGGCATCCAATAAGACGAAGGAGAACTCTTCCACCCAAATGGGCAGCACAGATCAATCACCAGTATGCCCAATTCAGGAGTGGTGCCTGCAAAGCGTCCGACATGGTCTGACGACACAGGCATATTCCGGAAGGCGACGTTTACATCCCCGGTCATCATGCGTTGTAACCCGGGAAAATATTTTGCCACCTTCAAACAGCGACGTGCGAGGGCATCTGGTCCATCATAACAAACCTCTACTTCATGATCAGCCAACGTGTTGTCATTCACCCAGTCTCCTTGCGGAAATGAGAGATCATGGATAATGCGGGCATCAATAGATAAATCAACGTCACCCTTCTGCACTGCACCAAAGGGACTGCAGGTAATTCCTTGTAGTGTTGGCAACAGTTGATATCGAGAATGAGATACCGATTCGAATCTTGGCCAGCTCGCAATTGTTTGATAATGATGTTAAGTGCTCGCCTGGCAGACCCGCGATTTGGAGGAAGTGTTACTTGTGACTTGAAATAGCATTTCCATGCTGGTATCACCCCATTTTTCACAATGATATCCCACTGCGAGCGATAACGATATTTTTCCAGTCCACTCACACCCGTGGGAACGTGCAACGCCTTGTCCGGACGAGAGTCTGACACTGATTCACCCCGCAGCAGCTTCACAAACTCTGGTAGTTGGCAGCCCGATCGCCGAATATACTCGTTAAACACTGATTCTTTGTTGCGGTCGATCAGATATGTTGTGACACCACTATTAATGGCGAAGTTGTCCATAGGTTTCGGAGGTGAGAGATTGTGCGTCCTTAATGCCTTGTTGAATTGGGTCGCAGCAAACTTTAATTGCAGTTTCTCCAAACGTGGACGCGCTACTGTAGTTTTCTCAAAACGGTGTTGTAGTGATTAAACATCTCGACTAGCGGTGGACGTGTCCGCGGTCTACGTAGGTAGTCCCCCCGAAGACAGCCCTTGCGACGATCGATTCTCGATTGTGAACGGGCTCATCGACTTGAGTCGACTGAGCGGTTCGAAGGTTGACAGGCTCGCCGACTTGAGACGGACGAGCAGTCCGGGTGTTGACGGGTTCGCCAGCATGATCTGGACGAGCGGTCTGGTGGACGGGCTCGCCAGCTTGAGCTGAACGAGCGGTCCGGTGGACGGGCTAGAAGGCATGAAGTTTCGGAGCGGTCCGTGGGATATCAAACACGATGTCAGAGATCGATTTAAGCGCGGGCTTTCCGAATTAAGTAAGTGCCGGGCCGACTCCAAACATAGTCATTGCATGTTCTCCGACAGCCCTCCATCATTACTAGTGATGAAGTCGCGCACAATATCCGGTGACACGGCTGGCTTAAAGTGGCAAAGTTTCTTGGTCACGCAGTTGCCGTTCTTGCCACGGCAGCCCTGGGCGGACAAAAATCGCAAGCAGAGTTCCTTGTTAGCTTGCTTCGGAAGAGCATTCTGGACATCTGTCGGGATCGCGACACGCTTCTCCGAGTGCGGGTACTCTCGCGGCCACTGGTCATGGCGTATTGATCCTGCTCTTGCCTCCCTTACGGACGCGATGAGATCCCTTCGGAAAATTAATTGGTGCACCCATACAAACGATTCGTGAGTCGCGCTGAAGTGATACTTGATCTTGGCGACTTACGTCCAATCTTCTCCAGCTAGGAGAACGCGAAACAGCTCCAGCCGATCGTCAATCCACGCAGCGATTTCGGCCGTCGCCACCTGAGATGTTGGTATCTCACTAACCTGGAGTTCTCGGAGAAACTGTGTTGCAGCAGCCGGCGTTTCATGTACAACCGGCTTAAACAGTTGCTGTGTGAGAGTGCAGAGCACCTCGACAGCACCCATTAGCTCCGAGAATCCCACATTCTTTGGCAGAGTTTGCACAGATTTACTTGAGGTAGTTTGGATTTTTCCACACCGATGTCCTGCGCACGCTATTTGGATGGGATTTTGGCATGCGAGGGCTGTCAATCCTTCATTTTATTAGAGTGATGGAACAGGAGAAGCGTGACCGAGTTCGCAGGAGTGATATGAACAATTTTTCGCGCAAGACCAATGCCATACAAATTGTTGTGCCGTCTTAGCTGCGTACTTACCGTTTACGGGAGCCAGGTGGATCGACGTCTGCATTCCCGTGGGATTAAACTGATTCTTGTCGGAGCTGACGGTCTCTTGTCTGTTCCCTGGTCGAAGTACACTAGTTGGGTTTAATCCACTGTGCTGAAGGGAAATGAGAGTGTCCACATCTTGTTCGAGCTGTGAAGTCTCTGGGGTTGCATTTGCTGGAGCAGCAACTGGCGCGTTCAAATGCCTTCGCTTTGTATCCGACTGTGTCATCACACTAGACTTCCTCACTGTTGTCGATGGAGCATTATCGTCATCGCCAGAGTCACTGAGGCCATCGCTAAGCACTACTTCTGTGCTGCGGGAGCCCGAGCCAGCAGCTGGGCCGGTTTGGCCATCCGGTATATCGAATATAATATCGCCGAACGTTTTGCCCGATGGATGAGAGCGTCCACCTTCTTTGTAGGGCAGAATGTGCTCGATGCTCACTTCCACTACTTCGAAGCTGGTAATATCCAGGAGGGGAAGGATGTCAGACTCGTCGATAAGCCTTCCTCCCATGTCGCTTAGGAGAACCTTTGTGTCACGTACTGCCGTTCCATCGACCCCATTGAACAGTTTGTACACATGCTCATGCATCTGTTTGAAGTTGCATCCGATCCGTATAACCAGGAGCCCGCATCAGGAGGAAAAGAAAAGAAAGTAAGATCGAATCGCTATCGCTACAGCTCCTAAGCTCTAACGATTCTTAAGCGGGCTTGAGCCGCTTCCCAAGTAAAAACCCCGCATATCTTGGTCTCACTATGCTCACCACAGAACTGCTAAACTGCCGGGTCTCCACGTAGTCACACGACAACATAGTCACGGTCGCCGTGTCTGCATCGGAATTCCAACACGCCTCCCTCGAAGTGTAAGCTTCGACTAATTTACACTTCCGATGCCAGCAAGTGCCAGCATCCGCTTGAGACGTAGCTTGTCGAGCGGCTTCGTAAACATGTATGCCGGGTTCACATCACCGCACACCTTGTGCAGGTCAATCCCACCCTTCTCAACTTGCTCGCGCACGTAGTGTCACCGTAGTTCGATATGGCGAGTTCGTCGACTGTAAGTAGGGTTGGTTGCCATCACAAGTGCTGCGTGACTGTCCATTACAATGCGAAGCTTCACATCTTGCTGCGGGAGAATTTCCTGCAAAATATTACTCTCCGAAACCGCCTCCATTGCAGCTTCACATGCAGCCACATACTCGGCCTCAGCTGTAGACAACGCTACAATGGTCTGACGTCTTGACATCCAAGACACTGCCCCACGCCAGAGTGAACACTAATTCAGTAGTACTCTTGCGTGTTTCGGGATCATTTCCGCAATCACTGTCACAATAGCCCTCGAGCACCACACTCTTCGACTCTGCTGTCTGTCGTGTATACGTAATTCCATAGTTCTCTGTTCCTGCGAGATACCGCAGTACTCGTTTCAATGCACCCACATGCTTGTGAGAAGGCTTCGCCACGAAGCGACAGAGTTGGTTCAGTGCGAATGCAAGATCTGGTCGCGTACTCGTCGCCAGGTACATCAACATACCTATGGCTTCTCGGTAGGGAAAGATACTATCGCTAACCTCGTGCTCACCGAGGGGCTCATAGCGAGCATTCACCTCCATCTGGTTTCCAACCGGATGAGCCTCTCCGTAACAAAACTTCTCCACAATCTCGTGTGCGTACTTACGTTGCCGAATGACAACGCATTCGTCGGTTTGCCCCACCTCCACACCAAGGTAATGCTTCAACAAGCTCTGGTCCTTGATGCCGTACTCCTTGTCCAAGTTCTCGAACAATTTGTTCTTCTCCCCTTCAGCGTTGGTCGCCACCAAAATATCATCTACGTAGACTAACACCAGCATATTCATGTCACCCTCAATACGGAAGTACAAGCAATGTTCAGTCATTGATCGCTGGTAACCATGATCCAGCATCCACTGGTTCAGCTCGGAATTCCATTCCCGTCCTGACTGTCTCAATCCATACAGTGCTTTCTTCGCTACATAAATGTGTCCATTGATTTCGCAAGGAAATCCTTTGATCGAACTCACGTACTGCTTGATTCCTAGATCCGCGTTTAGATACGCCGTGTTGATATCGCCACCAAATACTTTTAGATCCAGCTCTGCAGCTAGCCCAGCCATCTATCGGAACGAAGACATACGTGCCACAGGTGAAAAAGTGTCATGAAAGTCGATTCCTGGTCGCTGATAGTTCCCAAGCGCTACGAGTCTCGCTTTAAAGCGTATCACGTAGCCTTGACTATCCGTCTTGGTGTCGTATACCCACTTAGTCTTAATCGGCTTTGCACCCTCAGGAACATCTTCGTACATAATTTCCCCCAGGATATGGCGAACCTTCAATACTGCCATCTCTTCCAGTTCGGCTTCACAAAAGAAATTGCAATACTTGCTACGCAAAGCTGCTCGGCGATTCCTCGGGATTTGCACACCGCTACCCCGTATCGGCCGGCCATTCTTATCAAGTATGCGTGTGGTGCGCTGCGCTACATTCATAACATAGTCATCGAAGTATGCAGGCTTCTTGCGCTCATGGTCTTCGCGAAGCCCTGTCCGTTTGCGCTTCGGTTCCTGCTTAGCTGCACTCAGCTCCACTCGAATCTCGTCAGAAGGTGTCTCATCACGTCGACGCTTTCCCATAATTTCTCCACACACGCTTGCCACGACAGTCTCATCGTCGTCTTCATTCGCAGGCTGCTCGTCCTCCACGATGAGCTCAGCATCATCAGCTGCAGTGCCACATACACTCACAACCGATTCACTCCCATCACATAGTTCCGACGCCGAACACCCAGTTTCATTATCGTCGTCAGATTGTAACGCAGGCTATAGCGGCTGATATGTCTTCATCTCCATCGAAGCTTCGCTTCCTGTTGGTAGACTCACACTCTCCTGTTGTACTTCATTTCCGGCTAGTTCCTCACTCTGATGATCCGCAGACACCTGTTGTGCTTCCGTTTGCGCACTCGAGACATTGGCTGGAGTACGTGCCCTCGTCTCCACACTTGGCAATGCGGCAGTGATACCACCTAGATTTGCTGTGCTCGCCTTGCACGTGGTCGCGCGCATTTCACTGAGCTCGACGTGTCGTTGTGCAGTGCGAGTCGGAGCTGCACTTGGAGCTGCTCACACCTCGCCTCCCTCGAGGTCCAAAGTCATATTGGCCATGGTCTCGTTCATCACAGTCGCAGCGACGGTGTCATCATCATTAGTCAATGTCATGGTAGGTGCATCAAGCGTCGACTCATCATCACTCGGGGTGGGTGTTTCCGCGGCACGCGTGAAATGCAGAGATTCCAAGTCGTCGTCTTCCAACGATACGCCATGACGGTCTCGGTACATCACGTCTTCCGTAACACGAAGATCCGATACAAACGTTGCAGTTCGATTCTCAGGAAAATAGACTTTGCAGCCTACCACATCCTCTGCATAACCCAAAACGAAACCCAGCCTTGTGTTATCATGATGCTTCTTCGGCCCAGGATTGACTGGCACGTGGACGTACGCGAGAACGCCGAAGTTGCGGATATGATGCAAATCAGGTTTCACAGCAAACAGCATCTCGTAGGGTATACCCTGTGTACCCTTGTTGTATGTGCGATTCTTAATGTATACTGCATTCCGTAGCGCACCCGTCATCTCAACCAGAGCCTGAAAGGTGCGCTCGCATAGGGTTAGCTGCGAACTCCTTGGACCCACGAGTATGTGCTCGACTCCATGCGCCTTATACCAGGCATCGATGTCTGTACTCACGAACTCACCACCCTTATCCGTCTGAACTTGGTGGATTTTGTACTGCAGGTTCACCGTCCGCGTCAGCACTTGCTCAATCTTGTGGACGCTCAGCCCACAAGACATACTTCTTCGTGAGCTGGTTAACAACGGTACTCGATTTGCTCTTCAGCAAGTGAATTGTAACAAACCGCGAGTATCCGGCCATAATTACAAGGACTGCCTCGTACTTAGTTCCGTTGTCTTTGCTCGGAATCAGCAAGTCAGCATAGACAACTTGATTCGGCTTCTTGATGTTTCGGTTCAGCTTCTTTCGGTGTGCTCGCTGCTTCTGCTTGCCAATGTGACAGGCATCGCAGGCTCCCAGCTCCCGCTGGCGCAACATCATGCGACGAACAAGGTATTTGCCAACCATCATTTTCAAATACTGCGGGCGGGTATGACCCAAACGTTCATGCCATACTTTCATCGATGCCACTCCCTCTGCAGCAGTGAAGTTACACAATGCACTATCCGGCGGCGCAACTATATCATCACTCATCGGGTGTGTCAGTTGAAATCCCCAGGTTGCATCATGGGGCGTTGCAACAATGACGGTTCGCATATCTTCGCGCACTCTGAACGATTGCACTTGAGGGTAATAGTCAAAGTCGAAATCCTGCTCTGCAGCCAAATCAATCGGCAATAACCCATGCGTAGCCCCAGGCACGAAGAACACATCATTCAGATAAACAACAGCTCGTTCGCCATCGACATTTATAATTAGCTCCACAGTTCCTACTTCAGCAATTCGAGAAGCCAACGCCGGGTTACTCCTTGCACATGCTGAGATTCACGAGAATCCGGAGTGAAAGTCACATAGTCCAATGGGTTGCCCGCAATGTGAACATTAGTTGCGGTATCAAAAATACCACCTACTACTCCGCGAATTAATCTCTGTCTCTTCATGATCACTCTCACCATCGCTGATCCCATCATCTTGGTCGTCAACGAGGTTCCCTGCATTGCTCGCGCTGCCATGTTCGTCATTCTGGACGTCGTCTGGCGTTCCTGCGTCAAGCAGCAGCGTGTCAAGAAGACTGGTAGCTTCGTTCGCTTCTTCATCCTCGCTAGATGAGCCTCTAAACTCGTTATCCTCCCGCCGGGTTGTCATACTCGCACGCGGCTTCTGCTTCTGCTCAGCAGCATTAGCTCCGCCACCTTCCGAACCTTTGGCTTTCTGAGGACAATCATTCCTCCGGTGCTCAGTACTATCACAGATGTAGCACTTCTTCACTCGCTTCTTTTTCGAGTCCTTGCTCTTATTTCCATGTTGTTGGCCTTCTTCAGTCTTCGGCTGGTTGCCCTCTACCCCGTTGCCACCAATCTTTGGTCCGCCCCGTTGTTCACCTCTGGTTACCTGGTAGGCCTTTTGGCGTGAATCAGCGACACGAATCAGTTCTCGGGCTCGCTCCGGTGTGATGAAGTTGCCCGCACTATTGTACCGAACTCCACTCTTCAGGCTCTCAAACTCGTACTGATGAGGCAAGCTATTCAGCATCCACTCCACCATCGTAATGTCATCAAATTGATAATTCAACGGTAACAATTCAGTTCTCAAGTTGAACATTTTACTCAAGTGCTTGTTGACATCTCCACCCGGGGCCATCTTCAACATCTCAAGATCGTGCCGAATGCTTTCCGCTCTATGAGCCATGGTCGTTTTATTTGCCCTGCTGTCATAGATTACGCACAACGCCTTCCACATATCGGTTTCCGTGGTCTTGTCTCGGACTTGATGAAAAATATCCGCTGGCAACGACATCCCAATAAGCTGCATGATCGTTAACTGCCTGTCATCAAAATCTGCTTCAGTCTCTGCAGACGTCAGCAAGTCCCTCGTCACGGCGCCGTCCACGACGTCTGCGAGCTTCTTCTTCCTGAAGCCAATCATCATCGCCCACTTATACTGCTGCCAGTCTTTTCCGCTCCAGTTCTTTGGAACTCCATCGCTCGTGTACTTCAATGGCTCCGCCATCTTGGATCACCTTCGCGCAGTCGAAAGTTCGTAGGCCACTTCTTGGCTAGGGCTCAGAACCCTGTTTGAAGTTGCACCCGATCCGTATAACCAGGAGCCCGCACCAGGAGGAAAAGAAAAGAAAGTAAGATTGAATCGCTATCGCTACAGCTCCTAAGCTCTAACGATTCTTAAGCGGGCTTGAGCCGCTTCCCAAGTAAAAGACCCGCATATCTTGGTCTCACTATGCTCATCACAGAACTGCTAAACTGCCGGGTCTCCACGTAGTCACACGGCAACATAGTCACAGTCGCCGTGTCTGCATCGAAATTCCAACAGCATCTGCTTCACCTCCTCGAACATGACGAGACTGGTGTTTCGCTCATAGCATGGCTGAGGGGCGTACACCTCGACGGCAATATCTTGCGTGCAGGATGCTGAGTACACAACGACACAAGGGAACCGCGAACATTGACATCGAGCCAACCTTGTTTCTGATTCTTCTCCCATCTGTATCCGACCACCAAGCCATATTCCCAGACACGAGTTCCACCGGCATCGACCCTTGATGTACAAATGACTCCTCCCACAAATGTGCCAGCGCCGTCTAGGGCTTCCTCGGTAGACACAGACCTAGGGGACAGCTCATCAAAGGACAAATCGACTGAATCAGCCTCCTCCTCCACCCAGCGCCCACTATGAACCAGTTTGACTTTCACGTTGCCTCCGCGCGTGAAGAGGCCTTCTGCATTCCCGTACGCGAAGCCAACCATGCTGAAACTTCCAGAGCGAAGGTAAAAATAGGTGGGAGCCATTGGAGTGTGCGCTTGTCCGAGAAGGGGGCTTCGAGATTTTAGCTGCAGCGAGGAGATTTGAGAATGAGGGGAGTTTGAACTCTCTCTTCCCGAGCTCCTGGCCGGATCTATCTATAGTTACACTACTGCATCAGGAAACTTTGCCTTCGTCAGCAACCGCAACACCCAAGGGTGTTGCTAGCTTCCGCAACCTCCAAACTAATATTACTACTAGTACTACCCTACTGTTGGTATCTCTACGTTTGAAAGCGTAGCATTAACCCCAATCGGATTTTTTAAGGACAAAAGTATGTACCAAATTTGAGGCAGCTCGCTTGACCCCAACCTAGCAGGCATGAAGCTATTGCAAGTATCGGTAGAAAGATCTGTATTTGGTCTACATGATGCAAGCATCATCCGAAAATCGAGGCCGAGAGAATCGATTTGGTCCTTAATTTAAGGACAAAGCTGATTGGGGTTAAAAGATGTAGGTTTGTAGTTGAAGGCAAATGCCGAAGTGAGTAGATTAGATCGCTTAACTCTGTCTTTCAGGTCTCTCCTACTAGTTCCGGTTGGTCTACA
>AUVH01042256.1:0-11102 GCA_000443045.1 Phytophthora x cambivora | reverse complement strand
CGGGTCTTGGTCTGGTACGAAATGCGGCGCTGCTCCTCCTCCGCTGCCACGGCAGCGGCAGCATCGAGCTCATCCTGCGTCGACCCGCCCAGCCCGAACATGGCACGCAGGCCGGAGCCGTGCGAGTGGGACCGACGGGATCGCTGTGTCACGGCGGACTTGTTCCGCTTGGCTTTCTGCTTGGGGGTCGCGGTCTCCGTTGAAGACCGAGTGGCCTCGTCTTCCGACGCGCTGCTGGTGCTGCTGCGACGGTGGTTTCGGAACCACTTGAGAGGCATGGTGTCTAGGTTGTAGTGTGTGTTTGAGGGGCTTGTGATCTACGCGACCAATGTGGAAATGGGTCGTCGCATTCTATGCGGCGCCGATCGAACGCCATTCTCTCCACGAAAACCTTATTCTTCGTCGGGGCCAGGAAACAGTCCAGACACTAGCACCTCCAGCCACAAGGCCGGGTCCAGGCTTTCGCTGACGCTTTGCTGGTGCATTCGCGGCTGGTTGGGCTTTCCTGCGCGCGTTTCGACTACAAAATTCTCTCGATTCTCTCCCCCGAAACGGTCCGAGGTTTTTGTCGGCGCGAGAAAAGTTGGGGGAAAATGAGAAAACGACGCCTTGTTGCGGGCCGCGTGGGACCATGAAGGCGAGCGCCGCAACGCTGAGCGTTATGGCAGAGTCCAGGCGGCTGACCGCTTCGCCAAACAATATTTGATGCACAGAAATAGCTACTTCGAGCGCATATTATCCGAAATCTGGGGCGGATTTTCCATTTTTTCGGTGAGCACTCAACAGAACGACGCAGAAAATGCTACAGTAGTGATTCATTACTAGTGAAGCAACGTTTGTATCGCTGCATTGTTTCTAGGCGTGCACTCGTATCGCGTCCTGCGCTGGTGACGTTGCGCTTGAAGTACCCATACTAATGTGAAAGACAACAATTTCTTGTCGCCGGATCTTTCGCCTTTGCGGTTGTCAACATGGACGCCTGATGGCTACCCAAGCACCACGCCGCCACGCGCCGGCTGAACCTTGACTTGCAACTTCGCTAACATAGCACCAATGAAGCGTGCTGCCTACGTCGACTCGGTAGCGCATATCCTGATCTTGAGGACTGGTGCCAGACCATCGCTGACCCGAACTCCTGATCTCGACCGTTTCCCAGGCGGCTGACTAAAGCACCGCCGCACGTCGAAAATCGCAGTGTCTGGTACGGGCGAACTCTCCTCCGTTCTATCTATCGTGTTGCCACGCAGCCTCCGCGTTGCTCAAATGCTCGGCCACCCTTACGCCAGAGTGCGTCCAGCGACCGGGTGACAAGACCGGCTAGGAACTACCACTCGGCGGTGATAAATCTGGTTGGACATTGAAGCGAACGCAGCCGAGCAGAGCAGAAGCTTGCACCACAACGAAGGAGGGTTCTACTGCGTAAAGAAGAGCGGTAGGACTAAGATGTGGTGCGGCTCTCGGTGACACGCTGCCTCCAGCTGGCAGAGCCCACTTAGCGCGCTTGACTGCGGGCAACTCGACTCATGCCTCATACCTGGCGTTGGTTGAGTCAGAAGGTTAGTGGTGTTGGTGCTACATGTATGTATACATGTAGTTGATTCCAGTCGGTTGGACGCTCGCCGCTGCATCCCAAAGACTACATGTAGATCGGTTCGCGATATAAACCTCATATCGTGAGTCGAAGCGTATCCGAGTGCTGCGTTTCACATGGTCTTTGAGTGAGGACGGTGGACGATTCTGTATGACCCGGAGCCTTCCTGCGGCAGGCAGGACCTGCCGTCCACAGAGTTGTCACGGAGGACTCATTGATCACTCTATTTCCACGGAAACGGGGCCACGGCAGGACAGCAAGGACAATTAGATTATAATAGATCTGCAATAGGCTATTGACAATAGCCACTCAGGTTTGGCAAGAGGTGGCAACTAACCCTGGCTTTGGTCGAGTCGGATTTCGAGCTGTTCCGTTCCGAAGCGAAGGTACCAGGAACACGAAGTCGGTGTCCCTGACATCATCTCATTAATATATCGTTATAGAAACCGCTCCCACTTCATGTTATCCTGTTTCCACCTACTTTCTCGGGGCATTAATATACACAGGTTTTGTTCTGACCTCAACTATATTTGTAAATAACTGAAAAGCTGAGATTTGTATGCGACCCTACCTATTCGTGGTGGGTCGATATCACCGTGAAGCCTGCAGGACAGGAGCCCTTGGTAAGGGCTTTGGTAAGGGGCCCTTGCCAAAGTTCGCCTGAAAGGCGCCAACCTCTCACTGGGCAGCAGTACGGTCATCAGGTGCATGAAGCCACCCGTGGTGGCTTTACATGTCGGTTCGAAGAATAGGTGAAGTTCGGTCCGGCGTAACGTGTTCCCAACGGTCCCACCACTCACCATCCAGCGCCTCCATCGGTGCTCACCACCGGCGGGTGAACCATTCGACAATTCTCCGGGTCTCTCTCTATTCACACCATTTGTCTCGAAATTCGACTGTCATGCCGGTTCGAAGTGTTCGTTTGCGCCTCGATCGCCCGGTGGACAGTCACCTCGAGCGTTCTAGGACTTCCTCTTCAACCACCGAGTCGGTGGCGAGCTCCTGGACGGATGGAGAGCCACCGGCGCCTCCGTTGACACTTTCGATCTCTCTACGAGATCTTGTGGCCGAGGCCGAAGCGCTCCACGACCGACTGGACTTCGCCACCTTCGTCGACCTGGCAGAGTCACCTCGACTGCCGCACTATCACGACGGCCAGTCGCAGTGGAAGCGCGTGGATAAATCCTCTACGTTCACGCTGCTCAAGCGGGACGACGAGGTGTTAGCCCTCGCTCGACTGGACGCGAGTGTTGAAGAGGTGGCCAACATCTTGGCAGCCACGACGGACCCACTGCATGCCGCAGCGATGAAGGGACTATACGGTGACGCCTTCATCGCCGGTAGTGTGGCGTATGTGCAGCGACCCCACGCGTACGAACACGACCCAGTACATCAACACCTGGCCGTCAAGACAACAAGCTTCGTACGCTCCGATATCCTGGGGAAGAACGAGCAGTGGTGCTTCGCTGAAAACTTCCGCTGCAAACCTCAAGGCGACAGCTTCACGCTCACCCAGGGGTCTCTATCTGAGAGCCAAGCACGAGCATTACCTGCGCGATCGGCGCTGAAGGATAGCACCCGTCGTGTTGCGCAGCTTCATGATGTGACTGCGGCGTATCTAGTGGAGCGTATGCCTGGGAATCATGGGATCCGAGTGGTTTTTCACGCAACCTACAAGCTTGGTGAGGAGGAGAATGACGCTCAAGGAGAAGCACCAGTGGTAGTGCGAAAGGCTGTGCGAGCCCGATTGCTGCGTCTTGCCCGCGGCGTTGCGCAGCTCTCTCAACTGGTACATCGTCGTCGCTTCGGAGCTCAAGTGTATGCAGATTGCTCGGCTTTTGACGTGAAGAACCCACGCTGCACGTGCTGTACGAGGAAACTATCGTTTCTCATGTTCATGCCGCGCACTCGATGCTACCTCTGCGGCTACTACGTGTGCGTGACATGCTCATCGTCCGAGAAAATGGAGACGCACAACGGCCGACTCGCGTCCATCATCGTCTGCACTCGGTGTCGGCTGAGCGTCACTGCTTGCAACTATACCCAAATGCTGACTGTTCTACCAGGCCCAGAGCGTGTATTGCCAGATCCATCCCCAATAGCTGCACAATCTGTGCTATCTAAGGGGCGTTCGGCGTCAAGTCTATCGAGCAGGTCGTCCGACTTATCGTCTTTTTCGACGGTGAGCTCGGATTCCTCCTCATCAAGTCAAATGCTTGCAGAATTGCTGGGTCAAGTCGTGGATAGCGACTCGGACGAGGTCTCAGCTGGACGGAAGCAAGCAGCCTTAATGGTACTCAACCAGCTCTTAACTGCAGACCAAGAAGAGGCCCAAGTGCAGGCTGATGAGAACAAAAAGCTGCTGGGTGCTGCGCTCGCGTCGTCACCGACTACAGAAATTGCCCACAAAGCGTTGGATATATCCGCATACCCTGAAGACCCTGCTGAATGCAAATTCGCGAGTGCCGAGAGTCGTCCGTACCCGATGGTCCCAGTGGTGATTCCGGGCGATACGGACTCGAGCGATCCACCCGAGCCCATTACTTATCCCATCCCGGCGAATGAAAACGTCCGCTTGAACGCAATCGAGCACTTCAAGCTTCACGAAATCCTCAACGTCCCCGAACTGAACGTGATCTGCTCGCTTGCTGCGGCTGAAATGGGCTGCCCACACAGTGTCATCACTCTTGTAGAGTGCGAAGTCGTGACGCTACTCGCAACAAATGCCCCAGAAAATTGGGACGTTGGTAGTGGCAATCCGCGTGAGCAAACCTTTTGCCAGCACTTTGTCATGGACGACCAGCCGCTGCTGGTGCGCCACGCGGAAGCTGACATGAGGTTCTACCACATCGCGCCCGTGACAATGCGAAGCTTGCGCTTCTACGCAGGATTTCCTGTATCTGTCAGCTCCGTGTTGAAGGCAGGAAAACCCGGTGAGCCTGACAAGGTCGTCGTTGGAGCGCTGTGCTGCCTCGATGCGAAGCCACATCAAATGATGAGGTCGCAGTACTGGCGGCTGATGAAGCTCGCGGATGCGGCATCGAAAATCCTGGAGAGAAGCGCGAAAGAGTACATCGCAGACCCCAAGAAATATGCAAGAGGGCAAAATGAAGTCGGGGACCAAGCTTCTACGAAGAAGAATGCAACTGCAGCAGTCGCCTGCTAAGCCCACCCCACCAACTTGTCACTACTTGTGCGAGTTTTCACTATCTGTACGATGAAGTACGAGGCGTGCTCACACTACCTAAGCATGATAACCAGAGCATGTAAGTACGGTAATCAACCCAAATATCCAAGGTGTGGGTAACGATGAGCTGCGCCGATCCTTCACTCTGTACAGTACTCATACGCGCGTAAGCGGTTGTTTTCAGCACATCCTGGCAACTAGATTGAAGCAGGATGCTACTACGTCGACCAGAGCTGAACTCTCTGAGTCAAGGCAAGAATGGAGGAGGAAAAATGGCGGAAGAGACCGGGATTTCCGAGCTTAAATGAGCTCGTAAGTTCCGGGATCGTTCAAAACCAGCGACTGGAAAATCGCCTGTTTCTAGTGTCGCCAATATCTTGGCAGTATTGACGGCCATCACTCAACAGCACACCCTAGAATTGTTGCAATATTGAATTGGAACGCTAGCTTTTTGGTAGTGCACTAGCGCGGGAACGCTTGTCGGCCGTCCCGTTTTCGATCATGCACAACTTGTTCCGACGATCCGCAGAGCTAATAGGCCTCTTCACTGAAGTTGACGTGCCAGACAAATACATGTAGTGCAGATCTTGCTCCTCTGGCTAGTCGCTCGCATCCAGGTGGGCTGCCCTGCCCGTCTTACTGGAGATTTGCCAGGAACTTCAAACAACTTACACAGCCGCTCGCTTAGCTTCGGAGAGCTCGTTCGTCTGCCGTTTAGGACATATCGGCGGATTCTGGATGATCACTGTTCAAAACATTTGGAGCATTCTCGGCGTCCGCATCAAGTCGAACTCATGCCAACGGTGGAAATTCAACATCTTTTTGTATGTGGATTTGGTTTGGTTCTAAGCTTTCGCCAAAATAAAATACGAGGAGCGTGTGCTCCAGAGACCTGCTTTACCTCTGAGCTGGCGGCGTTTGCATGCTACCGAGTAGTAGCAAACGGGGTCTCGATGCTGGGTGAGCTGTGGCGTCGAGCTGCCAGTCGCAAGTGCGGGTACTCGCCTCCGACCATGCACTCTCGGCATCGGGCGCAAAATTGGATGGTAGCAGCGTAGCGGTTGTAGATGACCATGGGCTCGCGGTAGCAGCACTTAGCGCAAGCGTTGTAGGCGCAGAGTCCGCAGCGTCGTCGACGTCTCAACAGATCGAACTTGGACGTGCAAGCCACACAGTGCGAGTTGGCGATGTCCGTGTTCACCTCACGGGGGTTGCTGTTAGTCTTCTTGACCTTGCGGTTGGCGCTGTCCATTTGGCGCTGCTGGTACAGGACCTCGCCAAGCCGGCAGATTCCTTTCGCGAGGCGAAGAAGTCTCGCGGCGGTGGTCTTTGTCGAGCAGAGTCCCAGACTGAGACTCTTGTCGGCATCCACGAACTCGGGGTCGAGGCTGGCATGGTACAGCACTCGGACGCTGGCTTTGCTGTCTGGGGATCGCTCCACGAGCAACCAGCCACGATAGGGGCACAGCTCGTCCACGTGCTTGCCACTGGCCTTGCCCGCCAGCACTTCATGCTGTGGCAAGGACGTGAAGACAAGCGAGAAGCCCTCCTTGGTCGGTCGGAACTGCTCGACGTAGCACATCTGCTCGTTCTTCTTGTGCGAAAACCTCTTGGAGCGCACGAACGCACACGTCTTGACAGTCAACAAGCTGCCATCCCCGAGCATCGCGGGGTCCGACGGCGTGGCGTGCACCATGGAGCCGTAGATGAAGTCGCGCTTGTAGATCTCCTGCATGACCGCGTTGAAGTCGCTCTCGTTGGGAGTCCGCAAGAGCGACAGGAGTCGCTCCAGCGCACGACCGCCTGACACCGTCCCCATAGCCAGCACCTGTGCATCGGCCACCGTCGCCCCGCTCCCATTGGCGACGCTGTTGGTGAAGATGGAGAAGGCCCGACAGTCGTTCCGCCACTTCCAGCCGTGCAGCGACACATTGGCCAGAGCGTTGTTGAAGTCCGTGGTCACCTGCACGCCCTCCACTCGTCGTCGGAGCTCGGTATCACTAACCGCCACTTTCCGTGTCGTGGTCATGACGTTCGGTGGCATGCGGGCACACCCGGGGATACTGCAGCAGTCCGGCGTGGCGAACATCCGAGCGGACGTCAACTGCCCGTCCAGACCCGCGGTTTCCAGCATGTCGAGCGCTCGAGGCGATGCACCGGTGGTGAACAACGCACCGGCACCACCGCCTAGAACCGACGCTGCCATTTCGTTTTCGATCGGAGACTCGCACTCGGGTGGCCTGGTCGACGCAAATTTGGGAATAGATAGCAACCAACGCGTCCGAGATCAAGTCGCGGCGCTCGTCGCCAAAGCCGGCACTGGACCGGCTCCCATGCGCACTAGGCAAACGTCGAAGGAATGACGGGGGAATTTTAAGGGAGGCGTGTTGAAACTGCGTCTGGCCAGTGCCGGCACTGGGCCCCGTGGACGGCGGACAAATGTATGTCGGCCGCTGCATGGGAAAATGAGCGTGAATTCCTCCTGGTTCTCTTAGAGCTGGCAGCGAATTGCCTTTCATGGCGCGATAGCCGAGCCTTGCTGTTCCTGGATGAGCGCTTGAGCTGTCACCGATGGAACAGCGTTCGACGACTGTAGACGCGAACACTTTGAGGAAAATACCCCTACGCTCAGGTTCATACTTTGTGGCGGGGGTTTCCTGTGTTGTTGAGAACCCCGCTACGAACAGGGTCGTGTCTTGAATTGCCACCCGTTTATCGTGCTGGCATAAGAGGCAACGGCCAAAGAGCTCTTTGCCGTAATAGGGGCCTTGATGGCATTTTGACGCAATCGAAGGATAGTGCGAGCAGCCTAACACTCAATGCCTGAGATCTCGGTAATGCAGAGGTGCCAGCCGAGCAACGCAGACACGCGCGAGTAGCTAAAGCCCTGCCGAACATCTCATTGCTTGGCGGCGTACGTCCATCCAGCATGGAGACTATGAACTGGATCCCCACGGCCTCGCAAACAAGCATCGGGTGATTTGTGCGCGGCCGCCTCAGCTTGATGCACCATTGCAGTCCCGAGTAACGTTCGTCTCTGAACGCACAAAGGGAGGATTACAACAAACCCTTAATCGCAATCTCCGAGGCTGGAACAGAGGCAGAAGCGTTCAGCGCCGTCCCGTGCTCAAGCGAGGCTGCACCCTCGCTCTAGGAAATAGTTTTCGCTCCGATTGGCGCGTTTGCACGCCAACAAGTCGATGCTGAGGATGACAGGCAGGAACCCTGGCGTGCAGAGCGTTTCGACAGCATTACTGCCAACTTATCTCGCTCATGGGAAGGGGGATCGCCGGACTGGTGCACCCAGCGTTGTCCCATTGGTAAGTATCAAGCCAATGTTACCTGGCTCGCGCATTGCAAACGCGGTGCTGCCAGGTACATGTAGCGAGGTTCACTTGCAGCATCCGATAGGATGTGCACTTGAGGTGGCAGACCTTTCAAGGTTTGAAGCTAGAGCAAACTGCTGTCTATTGTATGCTGCGGTTGGTCTCCACAAGCCTCCAGAACGTACAGGACGTCTCGAAACGTAGCGCACTGGAACAACACTATCATTTTCGACGCCAACGACGCACAAACAAGGGTTGACCAAGTTGAAGTGGCTGGCCAATCCTATTCGTGTATTTCACGTATCTGGTCTCTGATTGGGAGATCAAGTTGAAGTGAGAACTCTGCCAATCGGGTGGTGCCCGACTGGCAGAACCCGATCATGAACAGGACGACATTTGAGGCACGACAGCCTGTCGAGCAAGACCGTCACGCGCTATCTGGTTGTTCCTCATACTGGCCTTGGATGCCGAACTTATAAATCAACTGAGCGGCAGAGTTCGTCTATCGGTCCTGAAACCTCTATCCAGAGCAATATAGCAGCAGCACGAACGTCGGTGCGTGGCCACGAACGCTCGTCCGTCATGAACAATGTGAGGCAACGATCTACATTCATTCCCAAGGTACGACGAACTTTTTAGAGGCATTGCGCGACGTCAGCGTAGCCTTGAAAAGTTTTGCCGACAGCCAGCACAAAGCACCGTCGTATAGCTACAGTACTCGCTTGCTTTCATTTACTCATTACACTATCTCACATTGTGTGTGTCTCCGTACCACGTCGAAACTCCCCGCGTGGTGTTTAGTGGTGTGTACGCGCGTTTGGTGCAGGTTCGGCTCCTGACGAGCTGTCGTCCTCTCCTGAGCTGGAGAAGGCCAGATCAAGCATCGGTGCAGGGTCAGATTGGGTTCTTCGCTTCATTCGCAGCCCTCCGGCCGATCTCGTGGTAGTGCTGGGCGTTTCGATCGTTCCCCATCGGTCATGATGGTGGCCTGCCGGATCCAGCTCCAACTCGGGCTCGAGCTCACTCTCTCGATCGGCGAAGCGCAGACTGACGCCGGTGTATCGGATGTCCCCCGCCCCGCCTCCAAACGGGTTCCCGCTCCCTCGATTAGGACTGTCGCGCTCATCGATGCACTCCCGACAACGCGCACATACGAGCAACGGCGCAACGTAGCGGTTGTAAATGGCCACCTGCTCTTGAGAACAGCATGGCGGCTCGGAGCACACCCGATACGCGCACAGGTCACAGCGGTTCCACTTCTTGCGCAGCGTGGGGAGGAGCGACCGTGTACAGGCAATGCAGTGCCAGTTGTGGTGCGTGCCGCCCGACGCTTCCTCATCCGAGCCGACGACACCCAGAGCTCGAAACGGATTCAACATCCTTTGCCATAGTCTAGCGGGGCCAGTGCGTCGCTGGCGATGGTAGCGGCGACGTCGACGGAGCACCTTCTCCAGTCGAGAGACACCTTTGGCGAGGAATAACAGTCGAGCTTGAGCTACTCGCGAGTCACATCCACCTGGTACGTTGCCTGTGAACGAGGCTTGGAAGGTGATCTCGAGTGTGTCTGGGTTGTCACGTTTGGGCTCGGCTGTGAGCCAGCCGGAGAGGGGGTGGAGTGCGATCACGCGCTCGGGCGGGGCCTTCCCCGCTGTCACTTCCGCTGCATCAAGAGTGCAGAAGGCCATCTTCAGACCGTGGGGAGTGGGCGTCAGCAGCTCGATGTAGCAGCACTGCTCGTTCCTGGCCCCTGTCGTCTGCCGCATAGGGAGCGAGTTGCGTGAGTCTGACGTCATAGAGTCCAAGGGACCTGAAGCAGTCGACGGTCGCTGCTTGAAAGGGTTGGACAGTCCCGTGTGTGCAAAGCTCGACGTGCGCACCATGAGCTGCTGCCCCATACTCTCCGCCATAGAGTTCGGAGGGGACGGCAGCGACCCTCGCTCTGAGTTGGGCACCGCGTGAAGCAGCGAGCTGTAGATGAAGTGCGAGCCGTACAGCGCACGCAGCAGCGCGTTGCTCTCGCTCTCGGTCGGAGCCCGCAGCAGCGATAGCAGCTCGGACGCGCGGACGCGGAGCTCTCCGCCCACGACCGCCTGACACTGCCGCGCTTCGAACGGAGCTGTGGGCGTCGGCGTGCGCCGCACGCGGAAGTGCATGGCCATGCCGGCGGAGACGCCCACGCGCACGCGCTTCCAGCCGCGGCGAGACGAGAGTCTGCTGAGATCCACAGGCCCGGCGGGCACGGCCACGCGCTGCACGCGCTGGAACAGCTCGCGGTCACTGAGTCGCACCTTCCTGAATGGTGCTGACAGGTTCGAAGACGACTCCGACGCCCCCAGCAGCGCTGACGCCGGACCGCCCGAGCTCTGGCGCATTGCGGCGGAAGCGGCAAATCGCAGAGTGATGACCGGATCAACTACAGCTTCGACTTGCGAGAGAGGCGGGATGGGTCCCACCCCAGCGGCGGCGAACAGCTTGAACTGCTGGGTTCAAGTCCCCTGCGGCGGTCCATATTGAGTCAATACTTAATGATATTGTACAGTCGTACCCCTCAAAATGCGCACCCATACCTTCAAATACCCTGTTGTATCCGATCGTCTATATTGGGGTACGGCAGCCAATCAGTACATAGAACAGTTGATTTCCTGTCAAATCGCTTTGTAACCCCACTGCGCATATTGAGGGGTACGACTGTAGTTTTCCTGGTGGATATCCGAGCGTCCGCGCCATGATACACACGCACGCCTTCGACGACGGAACCATCATGTTCGACGACGGAGGTCAGTGCCGGACGCGGTCTTGAGACGAACAAGGTCTAAAGTCTACAGTATCCATGTAACTTGGGCGACGACTGAAGGTGGGCTGGCAAGATACGCTTCGACATGTGGCTGCGCAGGAGCGGGCGTGGGAACGGTATCCGCTCGACTCTACGAAGCACTTGCGGCGAGTATTGCGGCGGTGCCAGCTGGCGATTGCGTCGGTGCTCGCGCTGGTAAGCCTC
>KE572444.1:0-10622 GCA_000443045.1 Phytophthora x cambivora | reverse complement strand
GATATCGAGGCGGCTCTAATTGCCGGCGCTTGGTGGTTCCCCTGGAACCTCGGAGAAGACGGGAGGTATTTGTGGTTCAGACAAATTTCGGGACTGAGTCCTTACCCTATCCTATGTCCTTGCTACTAGCTACTCTGTAGTACTGCCAGCTAAGCCTACCGGTCTGCGCCTGTCCTTACTTCTGTCGTGCTTGCACTACCGTCCTTCAACCTGATTTACGTGGCGTAATCAGGATCTTACCTCGGCGCGTTTTGGTGGGCGGGGTTAGGGTCGGCGCGTTTTCCTCGGCGGGGTTTAGGGTCGACGCGTTTTGCATAAACGGGCGCGCTAGTCGACCCGTCGGATGATTACACATCGCACTGGATTCTGGCACCGTGTCGCATTTCCCGTCGAGTTGTTGCGCCCATCAAACCGCGTCGCGTTTCCTCAGCCGCGTCGAAGTCCATCACTCGCGTCCGTCTACATCCATCTCGGCGTCTTCTTCCTCCGGTGCCCGGCGTGCCCACTTCTTCCGCGGGCTACTACACCACAATCGCTTCGGTGGGCCGAATGACCCTGCGAAGGAAGCGAACGAGTTGGCGAAAGGCTCGTTGGCTGAGTACGTCATAGGGCGTGCTGCGAGGACCGACGCGGAGCTTGTCAAGCAAAACGCGTGGCGTCAGCATCTGTTGACGCCGCAGACGACTAGTCCAGCGGAATATTGCGCCCGACTGGACGCCCAGCTTGGCAAAAGCTCTGTCCCTCAGATCAATAGGATCCTTGTGGTCCTCCTTCGGGGTGAGACCGAAGTCGAGAATGATGCCCAATTCCTGGGCTGGGCCGAAAAAGCCCGCAAATTATCTTCATTGGATGCTCTTCGAGCTAGTTGTCACGTACGTGACATCTATCTGGAACGACGCCTTCGCTTCGTGTTCGCAAAGCAGAAGGCTCACCAGCATTACCATTCAGGTCAAATGCCACACACCCATGGACCTTCTTCGTCCACGCCAGCGACGTCAGCGTCGGCTCCGTATTCGGTCGGAGGCGCTCTCGGATGTTTCATCGCCTCGGTCTAGCACCAGTAAGCGCGGGTAGACCGACGCATTGGCTGCAAGCGACTCGGGTACTCCCGATCAAAAGCGTCAACGGCTTCAGGGCAGTCCTGCCGTTGAGGTATCTCGTACTCCTAGGACGGAGGTTCCCCGCGCCATTGCAGCAAGTACTGAGTATGACCAACATCTTGACGGACGCAGTCTCAAGACGCTTCAAAGTCTTGGTAAGAAGTCCGATCTGCGTTTGCTTCGCCTGAAGCTCTGACGTCAACTGGCGGACCTTCTTCTCCTTCTCGCTCTCCAGGTTACGGGTCTGCTCACGCCCCCTGGACGAGGCCGTTCATGGACGAGGTGCCCGCCGGAGTAGAAGGAGGCGGACCCGACGGTCCCTTGGAGGAAGACGGCCTACCGTCGTCCAGCTTCGCAGAACGGATCACCATCGGGGCTGATGACACTGCGGTTACTGGAACGGATGCGCCCCTCTTGAGCGTGGTGGCTAAGAGAGTTGCAGAGGGCAAAGTGGGATATTTGGCTCTAACTACCTCCTAAGAAACCTTCTGGCTGCCAAGGGGTACCCTCCTTCCCGAGTACTCTCCGCTAATTGACGCCTTCGAGCGAGCGGAACGGAAGAAAAGGGGACTGCCGGAATTACGTCGTCGACACGGGTATTGGCATTCGCCAACGCCCAGGTCGACGATGATTACCTGTTCATGGTGTGAGCGGGGTGACCCTCTGGAGTCAAGAAAGAAACGAGTGCTTACGAGACTGGAGAACTCAAGAGTCAAGATTGCATGTACATTTTCAAGTTTATGTTTTTATGAAGTCTTACGAAGTGGATTGGAAGGAAAAAAGAATGATCAGACAAGCCAAAGAAGAAAGAAGACCAACGTTCATTGATACGAAAAGAGCTCTTACGGGGAAAGAGCTGAGGATGGCTGACTTCACTGCCTAGCCCGACCTAGACGCCCAGCTAGTGTCGGCTAGACTCACTCCTCCTTTAGGGGGCGGGGGCTTGTCCTCGAGCGCGCTAGATGCTGGAGCTTTCTCCGAAGCTGACTTGTCGCCACTCAAATCTCCATCGCTTGTTTTGCCTCCGTCACTGGGCTTGTCGGCGCCGACCGTTCCCCCACTTGGCTTGCTCCGGCTGGGTTTCCTGCTACCACCGCTGCCACCTCCGGGTGTGCGACCGCCCAACTCGCCCTTGCCCGTTTTACCGACGACGCCTCCGCCTTCTCCGCCGGATTCCTCGGAGTCCTCCGTAAGGCCGGAGTGGGGCAACTCCTCGACGTCACTCTCCGCTCCCTGGAAGCCCGACGCCTGAACGGGGGAAGTCGGCCCCACCGCTGTGCACTCTCCGCCGTCGTTCTCGAAATCAGAGTCGTCGCCCGCCTGCTCCGAACGCACAAACTTCTTCTCGTTGTAGAGGGCCACCTTCTTCTTCGACAGCAACAAACGCGCTACTTCGCACTCCACGGGTCGAAGAGTCAGGTCGGCAAGTAGATCCTTCCAGGGTCCGCGGTACCGGTTGCCCACCCTGGCGGGTACTTGAGGCGGACGTTCCGCTAGGTCCAACTTGATCCGCGCCAAGGCCCGGTTCGAGAGGCGTGCGCGTGGGGTCAATCAGCGAAGCTTGCTCCAGGAGCTCGGGAATTGAGGATTAACCATCCTCGTCGATCGCCGTCGGGTCCAGCGCCCGCTCCAACACGCGGTCGTAACGAGCTCGGTCCTTGGACAGAAGGGTGGCCAAGTCTTCTGGAGGCGGCACCTTGGCTTCCTTGGCCCCTGGGGAATGCTTCGCGGCCTTGCCGCCCATCCACATCAGATGATCGCAGCTCGAGGAATCCGTAGTTCCCGAACTCCTCCACGTTGCTGCTGAGAAAATTGGTCCGGGCCGCAATCGCAAGCTGCTTCTGCTTTCAGCGCTCGTCCGAGTTCTGTAAGGGCGCATATAGCGCGCACGTGAAGAAAACTGCGCGGTGGGGCATCCACGAACGGTAATGCTGCAGATGCAGCACGGGATACAACTTCGAGTTGTACCAGCAGCAGAGCTCGCAATTGGCGAAAACCGGGTACCCGCACCCGCCCGATCGCTTCCCCCGACGCCATTCGGGTACCCGTACCCGCCCGACATCAGTTTTCGGGTACCCGCGGTTACCCGTAGCTACATGACACCAGTTTCCGGGCTCTCGCAGCTGCGGTAGGAATTGCGCTCAGAACCCCCCGATTCAATCACCGTAGCAGCAAGCAATACGAGGGGAAACTGAAGTGTATTTGAGGTTTGTTTATAGGTCTCAGAAACAGATCTTGAAAGTACTAGAACCGCGTCTAGCATAGATGGCTTCAGAGATTTCGTTGCCCTCCATTGCTCCGGAAGTTGATTGTATCAACGTGTAGCGCACTGCTATATGATCGCGACACCAACGCCACGACTAGGATATTCCGTACAAGTATGATCGGGGTTATAATATAACAATATTATTGGTCGCGAGCTCGCACATTCGAGAAAAAATAGTTAAGCTCGGGTATACCCGTCCCCGCCCGAGGTTGCGTTCGGGTACCCGTACCCTACCCGACTTCGGGTATACCCGGACGGGTACAAATTTTACCCGGCTTCGGGTACCCGATTGCGAGCTCTGACCAGCAGCGCTGGCCGGCCCATACGAGATGCGAAACGAAGCGAGGCCTCGGCTCATAGCCACCTGCATGATGTTCGCCAGGGCGATCTTGATCATTGCAGCGGTGGAGCTGGGCAGGTTGAACGTGAAGATCGCCTTCTTGGGGGACTTGCGCTGTTTCTTGGCCGGCGGCGCCTTCGACTTTCCAGGGCCGCGAGGCGACTCGGGACTGAAGAGTGAGTGGTATGGGGCGGTCCCCTCGGCCATCGCATCCGGGGCCGGCAGTTGCACCACCACCCCGGTCAGCACTGTCGCGTCGTCGCCGTAGAACATGGCCATGACCAGATCGTCAAGGGCCTCGAGGCCGATGCGTGAACCGTTCCGGGCGATGCGAGCCCTGAAGTCTCGTGCTGACTGACGAGGACTCCGTCCTCGCCATGCTCGTTGCGCAGGATCTTAGTCAGGTTCTCGACCTCCTCGTCGAACTTAGACTTCACGCTATTCCAGAACATGAATACGGGAGTTGGTGGGGGGGTGAAGGCGGGCTTGGGGGTGCGTCGCGCGAGGAGAAGTGAAGAGTGAGGAGCTTGTTACCCCATACTTGAGGTTCGAAAACAGGTATGACTGTTCCTGACCTGTGTCGACGACAACCCAGTTGACGCCAACCGTCTGAGATAGGGCGGTGGGGAACCCTAATCTGATTCCAACAATGTTGAAGATGGCCGTCCGACGCTGCGAGCGATGCAGGATTACAACCCCGGGGAACATACTATGGATCGACTCTCGCTGTCCGGACCTTAAGCCGCCCCCTCCTGTCTCCTGCCTGATGGCATGGGACTGGAACGGCTCGTGTGATGAAGCGGAACTGGAGGTCGCATCTCCCGATTTCGAGTTTCGCCTACAGCCCCATGGAGACGACCGTTGACGTTGCAGCCGAGCTGGCTGCCCATGACCTGAGCCACCTTCTCGACCTCATACGCGTTCGTCCTCGACCATTACGCCGAGCTGGCCTGGTTGACCGCTGGGGCCGTCCTGTGGACGATTACCGAGCCTATACGAGGAATTGGCACTCGACTTTCCGTCGAAGTATCCAGATTCTCTTTGAAGTGGGGCCTGCTTGCCAAGGTCTGCGTGAGGCGCTATTGTCGCTACGTGCGAGGACCTGCGGTTCAAGGCAAATCGTTCCGAACCTGGTTGTGAAAGACCTACGAAGCTATACTTGCGACCCCGATGGTCGTCTTAGAAGCGAACAAAGTGCACGATCAAGGCTTAGGGCGACTTCTGTTCAAGTGGCTGGACGCTTTGCACGAATACTGGTGCGTGTTCCTGCCGACCTCGTGGGCCCTCGCATTACGCTCTCTCTGGAAGTACTACAAGGGCGTCGGGGTAGAGTCAAGTCGGTCGGCTGCCCGAGCGCGGCTCGTGGGTCGTCTGGCCTGGACTCTGAGCTCTTTGCTCGTCTACGCGTCGTTCTTCGGCCTACTGTTCGCCTACGAATTCGTGGGATGGGCTTGTCGTGGACTACTGGGGGTGGTGGTCTTGATGATCGCCGTCAACTATGGAACGGTTGAGGGAGGAGGTAGCTCTCTCGGCGAGATCTGGGCTCTCAACTCTACACTGGTCAAGATCGATGCGTTGCTAGCACTATTGAGTCTTATCTTGCCGACTTTGGAGATGTTACGAGAACAATCTAAGTGAACGCTTCCTGCTGGAGCTGGCCGCGTGATGGCTACGCGTCCTGGTGTCTCACCTTGTAGGAGCAAGAGCAAACCGAGCGCCTAAGTGAGGCGTTCTGGCGCATGGACGGCGGCGAGGATGCTCCCAGGGCTCCTGTGCGAACTCGCTGGGGTTTGCAAGCGGAACGCCGAGCTCTAAAGGCTAAACGTAAGAGAGACGACTCAGTCGAGCCTCGACGAGGACGTCGAGTTCCAATCGGGGAGGATGTCCCGAGTTGGAACGGTGACCGCCGCCTTGGCACAGTTGACCGTTCCGAATCGGGATACGGCGCCGTGTGGTCGGATGCTGAGGAGTGGGAACGATATGTGTTCTGGTCCGAATAGCCAGGACATGGACGGTTGTCGCCCCGCGGTGTCTCGGCTGGCGTGCGAGACTTTTGGACCGCTACGAGGCGGAAGACTGAGCATGTAGGATCTGCTGTTAGAGTGTGAGGTGAGTTTTGTTGTAGGAACCCAGTCAGTCGTGAATCTACCTAACCGGACCAACACTTGTCAAGAAGTAAGAAACTTTATATTTACATTTAAGTATTTGTTTAGAAGTGCTTCCAGCCTAGTGTCTGAACCCCAAAGCAGCCTTACGCAGCATCGATGCGCCCATACAACGGCGACTGGCCCCAACTACCGGTCCAACCTGAACGACTCGCGACACGACAAATATGGTGCTTACGGAGAGATGGTTCATTCTGAAGTTTGGCCTGAGCAAGAACGGTCTTTTGCAGGACACGCTTGCTTCCCCCTATCTATCTCACTGGATGCTACTTGTCATTCTTCCTTGTGACTGCTGACCCGCGAGCTCGCGTCTGGCATGGACGAAGCGTGGGGCCTGGCCGTCCGCGAGTATACCCGAGTCGAGCTACTGCCTGCGTACGTCGGTGCTGTCGCGCTTGGGTGATCACGACCCCTGTCTGACGGGTTGTCTGGGCTTTCCTGTGGCAAGTGTGGCGGGTGGCGCGCTTGATTGGCGGAATTTGGGTCGAGATTGTGGCGCGCTTCCAAGACGTGCTCCAGAACCGAGAACTACGCCAACTACGAGGTCCTGCCTACGCGCTATGGAGTGCTGTTTTCGCCATACCCGTGCAAGTACTACACGACCGTGAAGTAGAGTATGGAGTTACGGGCGAATGCATCGCAGTTGGTGGGTGGCCGGACAAGTCACGTTCGGCGAGTACGGACCCGAGCTTCTGGTGCGCTCGGCCCGCTCTATTGGCCGATACGGTCGCGCAGCCGGCGATGCGTGCCTTCTGCAACTACCTACTGAAGTGGACCCGCTGGGGCTTGAAGCGACTGTGGGCTTCGGGTGGATCGGGCTACTGACGCATAGTTGGCGTCTGGGTGATGGCGATGGCCGATTACAGAAGATGGCTGCGGAACGCTGATGACCGAGATCGGTCCGAGACGGCTAGCCTTTTGAAAATACAAGAACCGGAGGTGGAAGACTTGGACGACTTTCAGACGGCGGAGGACGAACTACTCTATGAGGAGCAAGTAGCCCCTGCATAGCGAGTCGAACGTGCCGTCCCATTCCTCCGACGCTGACGTGGAGTTGGCTAACACGCTCTCTCATTTTGCGGCGCAAGCATCGGCGCTGACGGAGATGGCCTCGCGGGCCCAGCTTCGAGTTCGCCGAGGACGGCAAACGCTTGGTCGGGGAGATTGTTCCGTACCCGGGAATCTGGGCGGGTCTTCGCTGGGCCCGGTCTATGAAGCACCGCCGCCCAGACCACCCGGGGTAAACCCAAACTAGCGGATGGCTACATTGTTACGAGGGCCCTCTCCTGGTACCAAGTGAATGGTACCACGCATGGGCCTACCTTGAAAGATGGCGCGAGTCTTCGATCTCAGCCGGCTGCCACGATTGCGGGAAGCGTTCCCGTCCTACGTGGGGGTGCCGAAGACCGTCGGCGCGCCGGAGCGAGTGTGTGTGAGGGCCAAGCGGACGTGGTGTCATGACCAAGGACGGAGGATACGCCAGGAGATCCAGGTGAGTGAAGAAGAAGTGGTGTCGTGCTTAGGAGCGCGGCGGCAGCGGCCGACGCGCAATCTTGTATTTCAGTCGTATATTTCCTGCTAAGAAACACATCTAAACAAACAAACAACTTTTATTCTTTGGAATAGTGTCGCTACAACTTGAGACCCAACACACCTCCGAACTCCGAACCACCCATCGACTGTACTTCTCGAACATCCCGCGCATGCCCGACCCTTGGCAGGAGGGTACGCGACAGAGCACAGAGTTTGACAGCAGCAAGCTTGCATGCTGCTTGTAACGGGGTTACACTTAAATTTCCCTTTTGGTGTATGAAATACCATCGTAACCTCCGACATGAAGAAGAGCCGCATGCCAACCATTTGGAATACACTAGACTTAATTATAGCATAGTGAGCTGTATGCATTTACACCGTTGGCGGCGCAGCCGCAGATAAGAAAAAAATAGTGTGTCTTTTTCCAGAAGTATTTGACTTATAGTCGTTAAGCTGATGTCCCTGTTGGATCCGGAAGGCGTCGCGCACCTTGCTTCGCAAGTCGATGCGCGTCTCGAGGCGTTCTTGAGTTACGAGAATGCTCTGTTGGAGCATATCTAGTAAAGGATGAGCGCGGTGGCGCCTTCACGGGTGTAGGCCGAGCTGCAAGGCGGGTCTTCTAGATCCAAACTACTCATTCTGAGTGTCAAGATGTTTGAAGGTCTCGAAGGAGAGAATCTGCTTCTCTGGATTCGCTGCAAAGCTAACGACCCCGGCCAAAACGCAACGCTCAAGAGCAAGCCGCACACCAACACTGACCAAGGGGCTCTTTAATAGTAGCAGCTCTCCAGTCGCGCAACAAAACACCTCGGTAACAACACCAAGTCGGACTTAAAAACAGCTAGAGAGACCAAGGAAAAAAAGTATTTGCGAATCGCAATCGGATAACTGCGACATGTATTCCGTTTCACGTTGTGGAGGATTCTTTTTTCAAGGTATGTTCGACTATGAATTGCCGTCTCGTCGTCAAGTTTCCGGGCGCTTGCTTGCCGTTATTTACGACCGTGAAAAGGCTCGGCTGATTCTTAGGATATGTGAAAGTGGTGTGTCCAACTTGGCTCTAATTATAGATGGATGGTCAAATGCAAATGGGATAGCATTATGAGCTTCGTTTTCGTGAACCCACGTCAGCACCTCTATTCTGAAGGTCACTAAATACAAAGGCGGAGGCGCATACCACTGAGTACATCGCATAAAGAATTTGGACTACTATTTTGGAGTTTGAGTCGGTGCTGCCGCGGTTACGGCTGTGGTGACGGATAACGCGGCGAGCATGAAGAAAGCATGCCGGGTTGTCAGATGGTAGCGCATCGGTCGTGTGTGCACGGTTTGTGCTGCGCACGGTGCAAATCTGCGTATGAAAGCGGGACAACGCCTCCTGGATGCAGGGCTACATACGCACACAACCGAAGGATTATTGGCTCTCATTCTCCTGGGCGCGATGCGTTGTTGGTCGCCGGGTTCCAAGCTTTGTGACGATTGTAAATGTGAAGATTAAATCTTACCGTTATTTACCGTTAATAACCAAAGTTTATATACACGGTTAACAACTGTGAAATTACATCTGCCAACACTAGTCAAGTATGTGTTAACCTGATCCCTCTCCCATGGGCTCTCGTGAACCTCTCATTCGACCTACATCTTGATCTAACTATCGATCCGGATCCTCCCGATCAGGATCCGCTCTAAACTGGCTGGATCAGCCCTCTTAATACGGTACGGTATCAGGATCCGTCCCATAACTTACCTATACGGGATGGCTTCAGGATCCGTCCCAGATTGGAGCTTACGTGTCGCGTAGTCAGGATCCATCCATCTGGGAGCACCTCCGCGTCAACCAGTGTTGGTAAAGTCCCCACGTTTCGGCCAGCCGTAAAAAAGCCAGGCCGGCCGAAAGGACAAAACCCGTGGCGAAAGTATTTTGCCTCCAATACGGCCAAAGCTTAACTCAAGCATTATTATTTAAATCACTACGAATTAATTAAATACGTACTAAATAATCACTACTGTATGCAGCCTGTACAAATTCCATCGCTCCATGGCATCCACCGACAAGTCGCGTCGACGACGTGGACGAGATGACCCACCAGTACGACGTGAAGCTCAAGCAGCACATCCTGGACTGGCACGCCAGCAAGAAGCTGTTTTCTCGCGTCGACGACGTGGATGAGATGGCCCACCAGTACGACGTGATGCCCAAGCAGCACAGCCTGGACTGACTCGACAAAGACTTCGGTGACTACACATTTGATCTACGATAGAATGCAATGAGTGTTGCTAAGTCTGAACTGTGGTCACAGACGGCGCTGTTGATGGACTTTATCAAGATCATTAAGAGTCTCGTTGGCAAGAAGAAGAAGATCAACATTTTGCTGGAGAAGCCGCATCCGCAAGACGTTCGACGAGAACTTTGGCTCGGACCAGAGCGGCTGCACGGCCATCGCGGCGCTGGTCACGCCCACACACATCATCGTGGCCAACTCGGGCGACTCGCGCAGCGTCATGGCCAAGNNNGGCCGCACGGTCGAGATGTCGTTCGACCACAAGCCCATTACCTCGGAAGCCCACATCGGAGCTCCTCGCCAACTGCAGCGTTCTCCTCACGAGCGCGAACATATCGACGGCATACCATCTGCTGGGCGATCCCATGACTCTGCTCGAGCAGGTCTGCTCATAACGAGATTGGAGCTCTACAACGCGCAGCTCGCTAATCTGCTGTGCGAGACGTGACGGTGTTGAACGACCAGGCAGCAATGCTGGCGTGGAACACGTGGGACAAAGCCTCTTTTGGGGATTGGTGCAGTGCTGTCATTCTTGGGCGACGCAGATAATCGGCGCCAAGAACGACACGGCGCAGAAGATGATGACGATGAGGCTGTCGCTGGGGCTGTGCAGGATGGCGTTTGAGAATGAGCGAGAGCCTCTTCCTCCAACGCTAGTAGAGTCGGCGCGTCAGTTTGGGAGAGTATTTTGTTTGGTGAGTCTGAGTGTGAGGCAGATGGCTACATGTGAGATTCGGATCAAACTTGCAGCTCTTTAAAGGATCGATGAAGAGAATTGTTTTGGTCTTGGTACGTTGTGTGCTGAGTTTCAGGTGCAGAGTGTTATTGAATGGCTGAAGGCGATGGCGCCGCATTAGGCTGACCAAGGCTAATACTTTATCGTAAGCAACATGTATATTTCGCAAATGTATTGAGTGAGCATTTGTTTGACCTAAG